>SNQJ01S0157197.1:0-22184 GCA_010110895.2 Picea sitchensis
ATGTGTTGTAATGGGGGTGACGCAGCTTCTGTTGTGGGCAATCTGGGCTGGTGTCACTTCACATCAGGCACGATACAAGGTATGGGCAGTAGTTATTGGCGGAGGGCTGGCCATGCTTCTTGAGATTTATGACTTTCCCCCATTCTGGGGATATGTGGATGCTCATGCTGTATGGCATGCAACAACTGTCCCTTTGACATTTCTTTGGTGGAGTTTCATCAAGGAGGATGCTGTGTCAAGAACTGCAAAGCTCATGACTAGATCCAAAGATAAGACTGAACCCAAGAAAGCACAATAGCATTATTTTCTTATGCAGATGAACACTACAGTGGAAGAGATATCCCTTTCAGAAAGACTGCATTGTGAAGGATATTCCTTACATAGTATTTTCATGTATGTTGATCGTTTCTCTTCTTTCCATGGGGAGGACAGTTTTTCCATGTATGTTGGTCGTTTCTCTTCTTTCCATGGGGAGGAAGTGGTTGTATGTTGGTCGTTTCTCTTCTTTCCATGGGGAGGAAGTGGTTCAGATTGGAGTTGCTGTTAAACAACAATCATACCAAGATGACTGACTCTTTGTTTAAGATTTATTTATATCTGAAGAACATGTGTGGAAAATTTTTTGTAGACAATTTTTGCTGGCCTTTGTATTTAATTTTTCTTCATGTAAAGCCGGCAAGGATAAACTTCTTTTGGGATTAAGGATGGAGGTTTGGACAGAATGTAAAATCATGTAATTTGTTTACAGCATTCATACATATTTGCAGATAGAAAGTCATATGCCACTAGTATTATGAGTTGCTGAAAGCTACATTTTGATGAAATTAATTTGCTTGATGTAATGATTGCATCTTGACGAAATACTTCAAAATTTAGGGGTGAGAATTACTTGATATGTCATTGCAGAAATCTTGAAGCATTTACAAATTTTGCTTTATTAGGTAATCAGGAAAAGTTAAGTACTCTGTCAAACGTGCTTAAGAAAGGGATATGCCCAGCTAATTTACAAGTATAAGCATTTTGATATTTTGCATATATGGTGGTGTCTTTCTTGTAACTTGTAAAGTAGTTGCCTTGCATATAGTTGACACTAAATGTATTCCAAGGAAATTAAACCAGTAGCATAACAGATCCTCATGATACCTAGTGATTTTGTTTTGCTTTCCAAACAAATGATTCAACCTTACTATATCTAGAAGGTTTTATTTGTTTACTCATCTGCTGTGTCTCTAATATGGAGGTTTTATGTTCGTATTTGTAAATGTTTTTGATGGTGGAGAATAATGCTTGTTATTTTAAAATGGCAGAAATATCAGTAAAGCTTTTCTACGTTGAGAAATAGTTGTGTATATGTGTGGCCTTCTCCACAGGGCTGCATAAATGTTTTTTTTCCACGTGCTTGTCTCTGGCATTTCTGATCCATCACTTGATTCTGTCATTTCTTTGAGCTTTCACGTTTCAACTCCGGTGTCTTTTGTTTCCACGAGGCTGATAGATATCATAGAGTTTGGAATAATTTTTGATAATAGATTTTATTTAAAAATATATTGATGGTTTGAGAAACTATTTGACTGGACATTAATATTTCCCTGTAGGCTTTCAGAATTTCCAACCCTTGCATTTGTTTACGAATTTTAGAATTTCCAACCCTTTCCTGGCATTTGTTTATGAATTTGAAATCTAGTTCCACTGCTTTCAGTGAATGATAATTATTTATGGGAGTTTGTTTTGACCATTCAAATCATCAACTATAACTGCCTTCTATTCAATGTTTTAAAACTCTAACTTGGCCTTGGAATTGGCTGTGGTTCAACTTGGACTAAGCCATGATACGGACCGGTTTGAATTTAATGAATCAGTTTACTAAAAAATACATAAAATATTTAAATTTGAATGAAAAATACATTTTAAAGATTCCAAACCATGATTCTAAACTATTAGAGACAAAATATGCAAAATTTGCTCATATACATACCATGTAAGGATGGATATATCAAAATGGCACAGAGTGCAATACATATCATAAACAAAATACATAATCTATGAGACTCTTAATGGCCTCTAGAGTCCATAAAACATGCTACAAGCTATTGGCCTACTACAAATCATTGATCAACATGATCAATCACCAAACTCATCACCATTGTTAGAAATGGGATCCTTGGCATGAGCTACAAGATCGTTCTCTCGCTCAGAATTTTCGGACTCATAGGACTCCTTAGGGACATTTGCAATCACAGTAGTACTAGTAGAAGCTCGAGCTACATGGCCAGTGTTTGCATGTGCCGTGCTTGGTGCTACCTCTACTTTTGTTAGTGGATCTGAATCCAAACCAATCCACCACAAGTCATCAATATTGTAATCATTATCAAACTCTGTCAAGGGAGACTCCTCTACCCATTTTGAGCTTGGATCAATATCATCCAACGCAATGGGATTTGTATCAGGTCTTTTGTTCAGTCACTGGTTGCACCTTAGCTGGAGGTTGTACTGCATGGAGACTAGATCATTATTCGTTTTTGTTTCAAACTATTTCTTTTCTTTGTGTGGATCTGCTTAAAGATAGACTAGTTGTAATCACACCTAGAAGTACTGCAAGTTTGACTTAGGGTTTGAATTGCAAACTTACGCAATTGAGGACATTGACTACTAAATGACTCCTACCAATGCGCTACCAAGACAATGATAGTTCAACAAATTAAATTGCGACTTTGGTTAAAAGATCAAGTCTTTAAAGTGTAAACAATTGAACTTAAAAACTTTGGAATTGGTTACCTCATTGGTCCACATCTCTTGCAATCTTTGCTAGTTTTTTGCCAAAGGTACCTATGTCTCTAGTGAAAGCATTGATCCATCGATATATTTCCAGCTCCTCATTCTCATTAGGGACCGTGAACTCTAAGCACTCGTACAATCCATATTTGACCTCAGTTTGATCTTTTCCTAATCGAGCTCTGAAATGATACCATAGGTTTAGGAAATACTTAACTGCATGTATAGGGTGATTGTCGGAGTTACTTCACACACCTAGGATTTTTTTTTCCTAAGGTTTTTCCTATGTTTATTAATCTTTATGCAGTCTCCTAAAGTTTAGGGAGAATATACCTCTAGGGGAATATTCTCTTCAGTTTTCACTTCAGTTTGATTAGTTCATTGGAGTCTAGATGTTGCATTGGTTTTGTCACCATGCAACATTGGGATCATCACCAACTAATGCACATTGTCTTTGGGATAATCACCAGACTAGCGCATTACCTATGATTCCCTGATCTCCTCCTCACTTCTCTATGTTTCAGTCAGCTAACTGAACATTGGTAGACTAGTTAACTCAGCTAGGTGGCAATGCACTCTTGTAACTGCTCGAGAGACTAGACTAAGTGACAGTTCACTCCCGTAATTGTTGGTGTGTCCAGACCACTCTAGACCACCACTATGGAGCATTGGCTTCACCTCCAATGCGCATTGGTTGAGTTATACATCTATTATGTGCAGGTTCAACACATTTACAGTGATGGGGTTAATTGTTTCATATGTTATCAATGATCTCTCAAATATGTGCATGCTTAGCTACTTTGTCATTGTACCCTGTCTTTATCTGCTTCTTTGTCTGATTCGTAGCCTTATAATTGCAACCTATGGTCAATTTTTTTTCCATCCACCAACTATGACACCTTAACAAGGGGCTTGTCAATTTTCAGAACCTCTTGTATTTTTCCAAAAAGTGTTTTCAATATTTTAGTGTCTTCCATTTTTCTTTGTGAGTCCATTGGGATCCATTCTATTCATCATTTGAAACCATTTTTTCCAAATTCTTGGGAAAGGAGATATTGCAACATGAGGAAGTGAGTTGCAAAATTTGTGATGGCAAGCCTAACAAGTTCCTTTCCCTCAATGTTTTTCCTCGTTAAGTTCAATACCCATGAGTGGTTGTAGATGTATTTTGTAATGCTCTTGGTATGTTTTATAGTGTTCTTGATCCAATCTTGTTTGCCTATGTCCTTAAGTATGAAGTCTATGTAATGTATAGCACATGGGGTCCAAAACATAGTTTTGTATTAGTCTCTAACATCTTATCAGCAAAAACATAGTTAAAGGAATTATCTGTGATGATTTGAACAACATTTGCCTCCCCCACTAACATAATAATATCATTCAAAAGTTGAAATAACAAGTTTGCATCTTTCACTTTATTAGATGCATCCACTGATTTCAAAGCAGTTTCCTTGAGGGAAAATACAAAGGGAATTTATATGATAGTATGGTTATTTCTATTAGTCCATCCATTTGACATGATGATACATCATGTTTGACTGTAACTTTTTAAAATCCTTCAAGTATTCAACTATGGACACCTTTTTTTTTGCAAAAGAGACCCGTTGAAGTCATGCATACTAGGGCCTTTGAAGCCCTTTTCTCTAGAAATAATGGAATTCCATAGGTTGGTAATAAGGTGAATGATAAACATTGAAACAAATATCTGCATCATACCACCATCTAACGATGTATTCAACAACAATATCTTTGTATTGCTTCTTCAGGTGGTATCTAAGGGGGGATAAATTTAACGGATTGAGAGACAGCCGGAGGTGGGGGAAGGTTTAAAATAACTTTGAATGTTCTTCTTTCTAGGTTGGATTTCACGAGGGGGAGAAACATAACGAAATGGGTCCCTACCATTGCTAAAAGGGATAGAGGAAAAGCCTTTAAAATCAACACTAGGATTCGCTTGGGATCCAGAATCACTTGTTGTGGCAAGTTGTCTCTTTCTTCCCATTTCAACATTTATCTCTTTTTGCCTAGCCTTGTCTTCAAAATTTTCAAATTGATTTTGCAATTACAGAACAATAATTCCAATCTCTCGATGAATTGCCTTGCATGGGACAACTTGGCCTCTTATACTAGATAAGTGTTGTTTCAACCTATGAACCCCCTTCTTTATGCGTTTCTTGCAATATTTGCAATATATCTCCTCATTAACAAGATCAACATGGCTCCATGCGGGATCTTTGACTCTTGGTGCCATGGTAAAATTTAAATGGAAAGAAATTTGCAACATTGCAAATCCTATATTAATATGCAAAGTTCAAAGTTCAAAGTTCAGAGCTAGTAGAACGATGAAACAACAAAACTTAAAAAACTGATTTTAGAACTACAGTTTCATGAAAGAAAAAAATAGGGGCAGATTTAACATACCTTGGAATGAGATCAATGGGAAGTGGGCACACATATCTAGTCCACAACTCCTCCAAGATTGAAGATGGGGTTGTATCCTCCTTACTTAGATGTCAAATCCAGTGCAAACAACCCAAGAGGATTGCCAAACAAGCTCCAAGCTCACTTTAAATCACAACTCTTCAACATTGCTCCAAAACTCCAAGCACTTGCACAAATGCTCAATGTGAGAGCTGTGAGGTGTGAGGCAAATAGAGGTAGGGATGTACTTATAGTTTGGTTTTAGGATTTAGGGTGCTAGGAATCAAGGTTTAGGTATACCAAAAAAAAAGACTTTTCCTTCAACTACACTACGATGGGGATGATGACCAACTCAACCAAGTGGGTATAGACTAGACTGAGTTGGATTGGTTTGGTACCAAATCGATCAAAAGTCCAAGTTGACTTGGTTTGTGGTCAACTTGGTCAACTTGATCGAGTCTGAGTTTGAGTTGACATAGTTTAAAAGAACAACTTCTATTACTAATGGCTACATGCATGTGGATGCAGAAAAATATATCGAGATTATAAACCTTAGCTTCATAAAGGATGTCTAGATTTTATTTTTCATGATAGAGATGAATGTTTTGAAAAAAGATAAAGAAATTGTACTTTACTTGTAAGTGTTAGAATGCACTGTAATATATAGTGGTAGTATGTTAGGTTGTGTGTAGAAGCATGCAACTAGACCATTATAAGTTCTTGATATGTAAGTGAAAGGGCTTATAGGTACACTACATAAAGGAAGTCGGTGTATTGGATGGTCACTGAAAAGGAAGTCTTCCCTAGTCTATGCAACCTAGAATTTCTAAGTATGAAGTATTGGTAGAACATGACTATTACAAACATTATTGAGATTGAAGTAGGTGTATTGGATGGTCATTGAAAAATAAATCTTCTCTAGTCTATGCAACCATAGATATAATCATTGTCCACAACATCACTTTGCAAGCATTATTGAGAATGAAAATAAGACCTTATATAGCAATAAGAAGTCCATTTCTATGTTTTTAAATATGCTTCTCCATGTTCGATAATATCTTGTTTATGGGTATGATATATTTATCAAGCCATTGATGTCTAACTAGGAGGACCATAATTGTTTATATTATCTACTAGCCCAACCACTTACTGCGCGACTGATGAACGTCGAGAGCGGCCAACATCTTGCCGCCCATCGAGAGATGACCGACATCTAGCCTCCTGCCATCTTGCAACGCACCATATATGTGGCAAGCACGTGAATAATATGTGTTACTATGTGTCAAAATGATTAATGAATGAAAAATTACATGCACAAAGGTTATCTGTGTTAATCTCGACCTTTAATTTGTGGACATGACCGAAGAATATTATTGGATGGTTAAATGTCACACATACATTGCATATTTTTAATTAAAACACGGATTAATCTAAAAGTTTTCAATGGTATATGCCTCTACATTAATGAGTTGAAGGACTTCTCGTGTAGAGTTGTTCCACTCTAAGATGATGTAGACAAGTGGAAATCAATCACATTATTTAGAATTTTACGTTTTTGGAAATGGATTTTTTCAATCAATTCTATTTGAAAAGATTCGGACTTTAGCCATCAGTTTGAACTATCCACTCCTTAATTAGGTTGACATGGTAGTATAATTAACTAACATGAGCTACCATTTATAAAAAGAATCAACACAAAATGATTGGTCATAGCCTTTGTTTTTAATGAATCACATCTGAGGGGTTGCACAACATAATACAAAAATTCTTTAGTTTAAATAAATTGTTCTGAGGGATATTTATTTTACTAAAATTGCCCAGCGTTTGCACTTGGTCTCAACTCTATGTATACAAATGTGGCATTCAGGTGGGGGATGCCACAAAGAGAATAGAACCTTGGTGGAGGGATTTGGTTTGTTGTTATATTCCTTTTGACTATGTAGGTCCACAATGAAAATATCCATGTAAGCTTGATGCACCTAAAAGAACCAACTCGTATCTTATGACAACAAAAAGTATTTATTTCTACAAATGTTAGCAACATTTATGTCATTGTTAGAAATATATTGATGGTAATATTCTTGCATTTCACTATTTAAAGACTAACCTCGACAAACAAAATTTGTTCAAATGATAAATGAACTAGACTTGTGATAGTAAACATTACAGTTTAATGTTTCAAGAATGAAACAAATATTTTGGGTGGGGTGAGATGTTGGGAGGGCAATTGACTTTTGGTACTTCATTGTGTCCATTGACATTGGCCTAGTGGTCAACCTTTTATTGAGTCAAATTGCTCAATAAGATATTCCTTTTGATAATCTCTTAGAATATTTGATCTATTTGATTGCTAAGATTTGCTTATGACTAGATTCCAAGTATACCTTTTAGAGACATCATAACTAGTTATGTTTCAATGTCGATCCCTACTAAGTAGGGTTTTTTTAATCTTATAATTTTTTTTCTTGTAAATTGATAACGATAAGTGGTTGTAGTTCTCCGTTTTAAAAAAAAGGAGTATACATCAAAAAATAATATACAAGTTTTACCATGCTATTTAGTGCTTGATATTCAACAATTTTACCCTGAGAATTTAAATATCTCATCTAAGGTTAGATTCAACTTTTGACCCTTTTTTATTTCTCACCGAATACTACATGTATTAATGTTTAACTAAGAGTTTGGCACAATGAAAGCCATATACTGCCTTGGTTGCTTTACAATACTTAAATAAGGGAAACTTTCTTTTGGTTCTATGCATTGAAGGTCATGCAAATTGACGATCTTCCCTTTTTATCCTTTTTTCTTCTTTACTTCAAACCAATCGACAAACTATTTTGACACTATCGGAGCCCATTAGAATGCTAATTGCATTGCATCATCTGACTTGGTCAAGGGGATTGGTTCCCTTTCGTAATATAATTTATTTAATTCATGCCTCTTCTTTACCTCTCAAGGGACCCATTGAATGAGGCGATTAGTGGTAGAGGGTTTAAATCTTGAGTCATCACTACGTGTTTCTTCACCACAACTCTTAGGGGGCAGGTGAAGGCCCTTCCAGAAGCTATAGGTTTATTTTCCTTTGGAACTTTTTTTACTGTCAGTAAAAAATGATTTGCATGATCTTTCAACCAAGTGGGTTCTGTTCTTGTGCTTGTTAATCCTAAGAATCCTTTTCCTTTTGTTAGAAAAGGGAGGATCCTGAGCAATAATATAAAGCAGATGAAAAAATAAAACATGAATTACGGCCTGGTAGAGACATGAATGTCATCGTTCACCCAATGTGAACTCAGCCCACTAGAGAAATTTCCATTCCTTCATTTATTATTATCCAACAAATGAAGGGATACAACCCTACAACACACATCTTTGTAACTTCCTCTTCTTTTCTCATAGTCTCATCTCTCATGTCTATTCACTCTCATACCTCACCCTTATTACATTTCCCTCTTAATAGAGGGTTTCCTTCTAGGAAAACATCATGCAGTAACTTCTCGCACTTGGATATACGACCTAAATTGAGCGATTGATTTGACTCTGAAATTACACAATGTGTATTTTATAAGGTAGTTTTCTCAAAAATTTCTCTTCGGGGGCAAGCATGAACTATGACCCCACACCCCCTATCAAGAAATGGGATCAAACACGACTGAAACATATACCTTTGAATCGAGAAGATAGTAGGGCTCCATAACCAACACTTTGGACACGAAGTTGCTACGTATTACCCATGCTAGCTTCCGGTGAAAATAATATATTCATAATCGATTGTTATGTCCAACTATAATTGTTTCACTCCAACACACTTTTTGGAAGACCTTTGTTCAAATCAATGTAAATGAAAAATCATGAAAAGGTTAAGGATGTGGCCCCTCTAGTCTTTGTACCTAGGGTAATAAACATGCCCGAGGCATTACCAATTTGTATAATAAGATTTACACCCTTGTATTCAAGAGGGAAAATAAGCATTCTTACCCAAATCGAGATATCTAATATCAACTCCAAATGCAAGTTGAAACTAAGAAACCATGACTTCATAAAGATGCAAAATTTGTCCACGGTCCATTGTTTACATTTACTTGGTCCAACTTAGTGAGATTCCACAATAAAAAATGTTTGGCACGTGAATGGACCATAACACGTTCTTTTAGTAAAGAATCACAAGACTCAAGAATCCACATTTAAATATTTTTCAATGATGGGCATAAACTATTAAACTTGCAAATTATGATATGTTGTATACAATAATCCTTTTTTCCCTCTAACCATATAGGTTCAAGCTTCAAAGTTAGAAATGAGGGTGCCTTATCCACATAGGAGGATGGATAAAATCCATTGCAGAGTGAATGAGAGAATACTTGGGGCACTTATCCAACAACAACCTAAATTGTGATCGAGGACATTCTTGAACTGAAAAGTGCACATTTAAAATATACTGGGTTACCTTAAACAAACTCGATAGATGGGGAAGCTTTCAATGGTGTAGAGGAGGCCAACTCCTCCCTTTGAAACCCATTGCTACATTGCACAATAAACTACTTCATACCTACCGATGAAGAATCCCCTATTTAGACCCATGTGGGAATGAAATCCTCGCCACTTGTTCTGGAAGAGCCACAGCCAAGAGAACTAGGTGCTACATTGAGAACCAGCCATTGAGGAGGATTACCAATACCCTAAGTGAACCCCAATTGTAATGTACATATGGGATGGTGATCGGGACATTTTGGGCCAAAGTCTAAACCCACTAAATAGTCAACTCATTACCCTTAATTGGGGCATATTGCATTAATGTTATTTTATTTATGTCATCTTTAGTCCATTAGTTTTAATTTATACCTCCTAGTCTCTATATACCAAGGAGACATTTCATTTGGAATCATCACATTCCCCTCGAAGAGACTTATTATTTGAATTTGTCTCTTTTTCAAGGCATTGGTACTTATTACGTGTTTTTCTATACTATATTGATATTTGGTTCCTAACATATGGTATCGAGCTCAAGGTCTTGGGGTTTCTTTGCTACATCAGAGACACCTTGGAATTTTGATATGAATTTTTTTCTACAATGATTTAGAAGGAGCGGATTGGAGGATATTTATCAGACAAATCAAAGATACGTTGGTTTAAAAATTTATCTCCTGAGGCGTTATAATTTCGGGGATACAACCTTTGTAAGATAGGGTTGCAGAATCATCTGAATTGAGTCATTCGCAGAAATTTATTATAAATTTTTTACTGTAGTTTCAGACCACGAACTTCAGGGCTATTCATATAAATTAGTAGGTATCATGGTAACAATTTCGAAACAAGGATCATCTTAAATTTGTGGAGATACACCGTGGAAGATGGGAATTATCTGACTAGTCCTATTGTTAAGTCTCAAGAAGGTGTTTAGGGTAAAAAATCGAACTCTTCTAGATTATCAAAATTAGGTGAGTCAGGTTGCATTGGATAGTGGACAATTAGGTAGTATTTTTGGTATGAGTTTCATAATTTTATATTGATTATTGTACAATGCGGAGACGCAGCTATACAAGTGAGATCTCTAGAAAGGCCAAAAATCAACAAGTTGACTAGGAGGATTCTTGTAAATTCCTTGGAGACATCCAATTTTTATGGACTATGGAATTGTAGAGAAGAAATATCAGAGAGACCTACACATTTTTTCATACTTTCCGAGAAGGGCGAAATTTTGGAGATACAATAATAAAAGGAAGATTGTCTAAGCAGAACCACCTCCAAAATAAGGTTTAAAATTGTTTTGGCCAACATGCAAAAGAGGAAATTCTACACCAAATAAGCCTCAGAGACAATCCCTACTTGGATATGATGAGAGATTTGAAATTTATAGGGACATAAATGATTTAAAAAATAGGGGAATAAACATGAACCACATGAGATGATGGATTCAACGGAAGTTAAGTTGGAAGCAATAAATACTAATATGGATGGTTTAAAAGGGAGATCATGGAAAGTTGAAAAATTTCCTAATAGAGAGGGACACTTGAAAGTGAAAATGTATCCCATGAAATTCATGATGAGGACCTGGGAAGGTGTGAATCAAAAGAATGGAGAAACTTCCGATTGGCGAAGACCAACCGTTCTAAGATGCGATATGAGGAAGTTTGATTGAAATGATCCAATCACATGGATGCTTCATATGGAGAAATTCTTTGATCAAATAATATGCCACATACACAAAAGATATGCAATTGTTTCTTTATACTTAGAACCCAATAAATTTGTATGGGTATGGAGCTTGACTTTGTTCTCATAAATCACTTTCGTCACTTGGACAATTTTCACGAGAGAAATGATAGCACACTATGAGGGATACAAGGGAGCAATACCTTCTTTAGCCAATTGATAAATCTCAAACAAAGTGCAATTACATAGCACAGGGAACTTCCAAGATTGAATATAAAGGGAACATATATTCCAAATGAGCACTGGTGGTATATTCATAGGAAATTTAAAGGATAACATTCAACTTATGAGTTGCCTTTGGGAACCTAAATCATTGAAGAATGCATTCAAGGTAGCAAGAAAAGTTGAAAGTAAAAGTATGGCTACCCTAGAAGGACCAATCTAGCATCTATAGAGAATGTGCCCTTCTTCTGAAACACTCCAACAATTGGAATAAAAAGAAAAAGGTTTATGCTTTAATTGTGACAACAAGTATAGTAAGGACATAAGTGTGGTGAGAATAGAATTATTCACATAGATTGTGAAGAGGAAGAAGAACAAGAACAAGAACCATCTCAAGATGAAAACATAGAAACAATTTTGTCACGGAAGAGTTGACTCCACGATATCATGTATGCATTGGTAGATTAGCACTCTTAAAACCCTCAAGATTGAAGGACAAATCAAAAAGAAAAAGATGTGATTCCCTAATTTGATTCCAAGATTTCTGTTCATTCACTATAAATTAGCCAAATCTCTCAATTGCTTTGTATATCCAGTAGCAGAGTTTCAAGTAATGATACATGAATGGAGAACTATCAATTGCTTAGGAGATACAATAAGATCAATCTTACTATGGGGGAATATGTAATGAAGATAGTCCAATAGTTATTGTTATACCATGGGTGTCTTGATGTTGTATTAGGAATCAATAGTTTACAATCATTGGGAACAATAACTTTTAATTTTCAAAGAACTTTCATGAAATTTTCATTAGAAGGAAAATAAATTGAGTTAAAAAGAGGTATCAAGAAACCCTGTAAGGTGATAGCTCTAATGGCATGAAAAAATTATTGAAAAGGGGCATCAAAGGTGTTATTACACAACTATACTCATAGATGTTTAAACATCTAAGCCATCTATTCCTCAAGATCTCCAAGGGATCATTGATAATGTTTAAAGTATTTGAAGATATTCCCAAAATTAATTCCACCACTTGAAATCATGATCATGGTATTCACCTAATTCATGTGAGTGTTCCTCATAACATCGAGGCCAGATACCCTTATATGCCTAGAAGAGTGAAATTGAGCATTTTTATAGTCAAAGAAATGTTAGAGGCTGACACCATTCAACCTAGCCAAATTTCTTACTCTGCACAGGTGGTAATAGTATTCAAGAAAGATAACTCATGGTGTATTTCATGATCATGATTTTGAGAGCTCAACAAGATCACTATTAAGGAATAAAGTTTCTCATTCCTGTCATTGATGAATTATTAGATGATGAACTACATGGAGCAATCATGCAAAGTTGGATCTCTCTGGATTCGGGTATCATGTCGATTAAAATGAAGGGAGAGAAGATATCCCCAAAACAACATTTCAACTCATAGTAGTTAAGATTTTTTGGTCATGCCTTTTAGCATTACAAATGCACCTACATTCAAGGGTTGATGAATTCCATTTTCAAGCCCTTCCTTCAAATTTGTGTTAATTATTTTTTGATGATATACTAAATCTATAGAAAGTCTTGGGAGGATCATAATGCGACATGTTGACAGGTGCTACAACTACTAAAGGAGCAACAACTATATGCCAAACTCTCCAAATGTTTCTGCTATGGGTGGAAGGAGGTAGAGTATTTGGTTCGTATTGTATCTCATGAAGGTTCAAGGTAGACCCTAACAAGTTAAAGGGCCTTGATGGATTGGTCGATTCCAAAACATTGAAGAATCTTAAGAGGATTTTTGGGTTATGTGAGGGTTACTACCACAAGTTCGGCACTATGGAAGAATGAGAAACACCTTTAGCGACACTAACTAAGTAGGATGCGTTTTCATGGACTCCAAGGTAGCTAAAACTTTTGAAAAGGCAAGAATTTGATGTACAAAGCTCCTGTCTTGACCACACTGGACTTAAAAAAAACCTTTATTGTGGAATGTGATGCCTTGGGAAGTAGATTGAATTGGTTTTATCCTAATGCAAGAAGGAAGGCCACAGCTTTGAAATTTGACCACTCAAGGAAAGGACTTACACAAACCATTTATGAGAAAGGAAATGATGGAAATATTACACATGCATTGAAGAAATTAAGTCCCCACCTAATAGGTAGGCACTTCAAAGGTCAAAACATCATGATAGTCTTATACTTCTTGGAACAAGACTATCTTGGAAAAAACAACAAAATGGAGTCACCAGATATTGGGTTATGATTTTGAAATCATCTATAAAAAGGAAGAAAAAATGTTGTGTGAGATGCACTCTCAAGAAAGGATATGAAGATGTAGGCCTTTCTTCGTACTATCTCGATCATCCAACTTAGATTGGATAATAGAAGCAGGTTAGATGGAAGAATGACAAAAAAGTGTGGACTCTCATTCCAAAGGTTTACCATGAGTTGATTCACTATGGTACATTTACATGGAAAAATGATTCACTATGGTAGAAAGATGACTTATATTTATTAGTAAGAACTCCCAACTCAAACAAAGGTACTATTGGATTACACACCTCTCGGTGGGAGGGCACTCAAGATTTTGAAAACCTACCATAGGGTCCAATAAGAGTTTTTTAGGATGGCCTTAAAATGATGTTCAAGGTTTGTGGAAGAATGTTTGGTTTACTTGACAAAATAGGAGTGGAAACAATTAAGATCCCAGGTCTTTTACAACCATTAGCTACCCCAATTAAGCGTGAGAGGTTCCATGGATTTCATCATAGGGTTACGAAGTGAAGAGTGTCATCATGGTGATTGTTGATAGGAAATGACCAAATTACACACTTTTGTACACACTCTCTCACCCTTTCAAATCCAGTAGAGTTTCCATTGCATTCATGGAGGCAGTTCAAAGGAAACTACATGGAATCGCCAAGATTATTGTAAGTGATAGAGATCCCATGATAGCACAGACATTTTGGACATAATTATTTTCTTGTTTAGGTACTCAATTGGCTCATAGCTCATCTATCATCCTCAATATAATGGACGAAACCGAGATAGTGAACAAATGTGGAAGTCTACCTTCATTACTTTGTCTCGATAAACAAACACAATGGTTCAAATGGTTACCCTTGGCGGAGTGGTGGTATGTACTTCCTTTCATCTTTTGCAACAAAAATGACACCATTATGGCACTCTATGGATACCACCTCAACTGTCCACTTCTTCTCTAAAGAAAAATCTAAAATACCACCCTCCTTCCATCACTTCTTCTCTAAAAGAAAAATCTAAGGTTCAAGCAGTGGAAGATCACATCGAGCATCAACAACAAGTTCTCCAAATATTAAAGGACAACCTGACCATGGCACAAAATCGCATGAAACAACAAGAAAATCAACATCATAGTGAAAGAAGTTTTGAAGTAGGGGATTGGGTGTTTTTAAGACTACAACCATAGAAACAAATGTTCCTCAAGCAAGACAATAAGGATAATAAATTTTCACCAAAGTTATTTGGTCCTTATAAGGTGTTGCAAAAGATAGGTACCATGGCATACAAATTGGAGTTGCCTGCATCTTCACGAGTACACCCAATTTACCATGTTTCATGCTTAAAGAAGGTTATAGGTGACAATATCCCAGTTCAAACTATATTGCCAGAACTTGACGAGGAAGGAAAAATCATATTGGAGCCTGAAGCCATCACTGACACAAGAATTCACCAGCCGAGGAATATATCCATTTCAGAGTATCTCATTAAATGGAGGAAACTATCGGCTGAAGATTCCACTTGGGAAGATGAGTATTTTATACATAAGCATCCAAAGTTACTCAAGCGTTGCGGACAACACTTGTCTCAAGGGGAGGGGCATGTTAAGCCCTAAATAGTGGTTCATTACCCCTTAATTGGGGCATATTAAATTAGTAATGTTATTTTATTTATGTCGGATTTAGTCCATTAGTTGTAATTATACCTCATAGTCTCCTATATATACCAAGGAGACATTTTCATTTGGAATCATCTGGTATTTGGACATTTATGTGGGAATAAGGAGGTTTCCCCCTCGAAGAGGTTTATTATCTGAATTTCTCTCTTTTTCAAGGCGTTGAGTACTTATTCTGAGGTTTTTCTATGCTATATTGATATTTGGTTCCTAACACAAAGTGCCTTTGTATATATGTTTTGAGGCCAAAGTGCCTGTGTGGTTAATAGGCTGGAGAGACACGATGCTAAAATTCCAGCGAGCCTATCATTGTAATATGTAATCACTCTAGACTTATTAATAAAATACATCACTGCTGCATACCAACCAGACAAAAAGAGTATGGGGGGATATAACTCCACTAGAATGGAAAGGGGGTTAAGAGTCTAGGAAGAGGGGCTAAGCCAAGGAGGCTTAATCCCAAGGGGATATTATATTAATATTTACTAAATTATAAGTTACATGACATTTTATCCTAATTCCTAAGGATGGGGAACATATCATCCAAGTGGGGACAAGGTAGTTCCCAACATGACAAGCATCAAGTTGGGAACATGCATACTTAAAGTGAGAACTTAGTACGTTTTTCCATTCATTCTCTCATTATTGACTGATCATTCTCACTATTCCTCTATCCATTCGTACCTTCCTGCCATCATGATTCATACTTGTACTTGGGATATTTTGGGAGTAGTTGGTATCTAGTGAACTTGGGTATTTTGAGATGAATAAGTAGGCCATTGGGTCTGTGTGCATGCTGAAGAAGCGGGTTTTTTAGGCCCATGAGCATTCTCTCTGGGTGGGAGAACTGCTGGGAATTATTTTCCCTGTGTGCTGGGCAACAACTATAGATATTTGAGACTTTCTATCTGGCCTGTTGCTGAAGCCTTGGAAGGGAAGTGGGGAAATTAAAGGACTGTTGAGCAGAGAAAGGGAACACTTCTTGGGGTGGGACAAGCTATGGGAAATGAGAGTCTATAGGACAGTTGTAGCAGTTGGCACCTTGACCTGAGTGTTATTGTGTTGTTTACACCTTATTCTGGTTCAAGAAGCCTTCCTTAGTGGAGTTTATAGCCTCAACTTGGGGGTGAGCTGTTGCTGAGCATTTATGGGAAATAAAGTCTTTGGTTGAAAGGAAAGTCTGACGTCTGCATGAAGTTGGTGATTTACGAAAAAAATAAGTGTCTTTTATGTGTTTGTTTTAATTACGGTGTGATTATTTATCTATTTTCTATTATGGTTTTTTCCTATACAATTATGCATGTTTGTATTGTTGTTAGTCTGTATAATTCTGTTCATATGTAGAGCATATGTAGTTAAATGGTATCAGAGACTTGGAATTTTTGGGTGGGATGATCCAACTTGGGGCTGAGGATGCTAAAATGTGGTATCAAAGTTCTAGTTTCAACACTGAATCTGCATGGGCCAGATAACAAAGCGTTGAAGCTAAATTCATTGTTTAAATTTAAGAGGCGTTTGTAAATTGTTTGCTAAAATCTCCTTGAGGAAAAGTTCAGAGGATGTCTATAACATGTTCGACGAAATTACTATGGTGAAACTGGGAAGAGTTCATTGGAAATTTCATGAGTAATGGAAGAAATTTATCCTTGAGATTAAATCTCCAATTTAAACCTCTAATTGGGCATTTTTTGGGTTGTAATGGGTCAAAATTTGGAATTTACAGTGTAGCCATGGCATAATTGGTAAGAATCCCCAATTTTTTAGGGGAATTGAAGATAAATCATGCTTAGAGTTGTAAACCAACCACACATGAGAATAATTGGTGGTTTCAAAGGTTTATTGGCACATATCAAGATTGTAATTAGTTGAATTGGGGATTTGCAGGGCGCTCGTGAAGAAATTGGGTGAAATGGGGCAAAAACTCCAATCTCTAGAGTGTAATTTATAAAAAAATCGATGTGGAAGAGTAAAATTTTGAGTGAAAAGGCCGAATTGGAACTTGTAGGGATGGAATTGGCCATATCAATCCTATTTTAAGAGCTTCAATGGTGGCCATGAAAATGATTAGTAAATTGGGATTTTTTTTGAAAATTTAGAAATTTGGAATTTTGGCAAAATTGGAAAAATTTGGGTATTTTTCCGTACAATAATATCAGCATGACCTGGAGCCACATGTCAGCTAACATGGAAGGAGTGAAGTGTACTTTCATGGTGGTAGGTACATGGTAGTAGTCGTGGAAAGTGGCAAGTGATGTGGAGCCGTGGTGGACGAGCACCTGCCTGACCTGCAGAACAATGACCTCAGGTTTCAGGGGGTCCCTATGGTGCTTTTGGAAATCACCAGGGGGGACGAAATGAATGTGGGGATTCCACGTAATAGGGATGAAAATTGGTGGTTTACATTTCATACCCCTCTGCCCCTTTGTTAGCGATCAACACAGTGGGGGGCCCAAAATACAATGGTTACTGTTGATCGTGATTGTAGTCATTGATTGGCGCCAAAATATCCACCGTCCGATCGAATATACGTGAAAGTTGACACGTGCCGAAAAAATGGGTGCGGGATGGGGCCCTCCCATCCCGATGACCCAATAAAAAAATTCCACGTGGGAAACCATAGGCTGTGGGGCCCAAAAACTACAGTATTGTGCACCAATGGAGGTAAGAAAAAGGAAAAAAAGGAAGTAAGGGAAGGTGATGGAGGCTAATGAGGCAAGGCCAAGTAGGCAGGGGACTGACATGTCACCACCTCGAGGTTCCAGGTGGATTCGAGATGCTACATCATCATCTCAGTTAGCATAATTCAGATAAAATTTATAGACAATAGTGAAAATTTCTCAGAAAATCAGATATTTTCGGGGTCCTTAACTTGCAGACCATTTTCGGAGGCCTAAACAACATTTTTAGAAGTCCAATTTTAATAAAGATGCATGTCCTTTCAATACATAGAGTTTTTGATTCTAAAATTATAGAGCTCAGAGATAGATTTCTAATGAGATAAACTCTTCGTAAAATGGAGCCTGTACGAGGAAGTTACAGGCCAAACAATGCAAGGTAAAAATGAGACCCAATTGACTTCCAAAGGCCATAACTTCCTGCTCAGGGATCAGATTGGGGAAAATGACAAGTTTATGGAAATATCTTGATTCATAGAGGAAAACTATGGAGTTAAATTAATACTCTGGGCACCTAAAAGTGCACAAGATGGGAAAGAGGAATCCTATAGAATTTAATATTAAAAGAGGAACTTAGCTAAAACTTCATTGGGATATAATCAACAGCTTGGAGCCCAGATGAATGTGAAACTTGGATAGGTTGTTCAAAAGGGGTTATAAAGGAACCTAGTTAAGATCTTGACAAAATTCCAAAGGAGCAGGGGCAAATATACATGAGCATGGCCAAAATTGCACCTGGTTGAAAGGTGTTAAAAGGAAATAACTATGTAATAACCAAATGGCCATAACTTTTTTCTCAAGAATAAAAATTGAGCAAGAACACAGTCATTGGAAAGGTATTGATCAAACGATTCTACAGATTCACCCATAAATGTGAATTGAACTATATCATTCACAAGAAAATAAAAATACTATTTTGGTGTATTTAAAGGGAAGAATGGTGCATAAATTGATAGATTTGTTAAATTGTTATAGTCTAACAAATCCTATTTCCTGCACATTTTGCATAGTTAAGGGAAAATAGATCAGAACAAGATAAAAAATGATACCAGAGGCATGGAATAGGCACAAAGAACCTACAACCATGAATATGAAGTCATGGGGTTGTGTGTTAACATGGGTAATGCAGGGACATAATCCAATGGGCATGGAGAAGGCAAGGATGAAAACATGAATTTGGTGGAGACTATAAAGAGTCTGCAAATAGATGTTTAGAGTTACAAAGATGACAATGAGAGGCTTATGAAAGCTAAAGAGTAGCAATATGGAATCAACATTAGGTTGTTGCAAATATTGGGCATAATAGAGAAGAAAGTAGATAAGGGGACAAACTCAAGCAATTTAAAGAGCCACCGAACTCATGATAGAAAAAGAGAGTCTATAAGTGTTGATAGGCATCATCACCACTCACCAAGGCACTCAATTAGAAGGGCATGTAGTATTTTAAGTCCATCTCCTATCAAAAATCATAGCAGAAGGTCTGGAGTAGATGAACTACAAGGAGAAATGAATAAGATCAAACCTCCTACCTTTGATGGTGAACATAAGAAATATGAGAATGTAGAGACTTGGTTATTGGGGATGAGGAAGTATTTCAGTTAGGTAATTACTCCTCACAGGTAGAAGGAATAATTTTCATTTATCAACTGAAGGGAAAATAATCAATGTGGTGGGACCAACTCATGCAAGTACAACACATTGATGA
Organism: Picea sitchensis; assembly: GCA_010110895.2. Taxonomy (NCBI): domain Eukaryota; kingdom Viridiplantae; phylum Streptophyta; class Pinopsida; order Pinales; family Pinaceae; genus Picea; species Picea sitchensis. Next base: position 19,868 of record SNQJ01S0157197.1, read on the forward strand.
GAAGAAGATCACTCAGAGACAGTTTAAAAATAATTTTCAGAAGAAATACTTGACCAAACATTATTATGATAGGAAGATGAACGAGTTTTTTGAAATCAATCTTGGGAGTATGACCATGGATGAGTATGAGAGGATATTTTTAGATTTGTTGAAGTATGTTGACTTCATCAAGGATGGACAAGTCAACATTCAAAGATTCATGAGTGGGATTCCATCAATGTTTAGAGATAAGATACAGTATGATGATCCTAAGACATTGGATGAAGTAGTAAGGAGAGCCAAGTGCATGTACGATAAACATAGAGGAAGACAAAATTTCCAAAAGGATTGGGTAGATAAGAAGAAAGGTAAGATGGAGCAGAGGAAGAAGGGGAACAAAACAACATTTTTCAGAAATAATCCTCAGGGACAACCAACTCCAAATGAGCCCAGAATGAAAAAAAGCACTGGGAAAGAGAGACATGCAACAACCTATGAAATGTTGGGGTTTTGAGGGAGATCACATGTACATATATTTCACTCAGAGAGCTGAAAACGTGAGGACTATTCACAATGTACAACAGACTAATACAATTGAGGACATGGGAAAAGGCATGCCAAGGATCTATGCAACCCTAGAAAACAAGCAAGTTGAGTTTCAATCCTATATGATTGAAGTGGAAGGTAATATTAATGACCAACCTATTGCTATTTTGATTGATTTGAGAGCTATTCATAGTTATATAGATCCTAATTTGGTGGAAATATTTAATTTTTCAAGAAGCAAGCTTGAGAAATCTTGGTTAGTTTAGTTAGCTACATGAGCTAAAAGAAGAATTAATGAGCTGGTTAAGGAATGTCCCATGGACATGAATGGACTGAGCACACAAGAAAATTTGAATATCATACCTTTGGGTTCATATGATTTCCTAATTGGTATGGATAGGTTTGAAAAGAATCATGTTCTCCTAGATTGATACAACAAGGAATTTACTTGCTTGGATGAAGAACAAAACTTGAGAACAATGTAGGGTATCCCAAGGGAAATAACTATCAGAGAATTTTCAACTTTGTAGCTGAAAAGAAGTTTCAGAGAAGGATGCCAAATATTTGCAGCGCATATGGGAGAGATACCTAAGAATAAAGTGCCAAAAATTGAAGATTATGTGGTATTTAAATAGTTTGAGGATGTATTTGGAGAGATACTGTGGTTGCCACCAAAGAGAGATATTGATTTCTCCATTAAATTGATGCCTGTAGTAGCCCTAGTGGCCAAAACTTCATATATGATGAGTACACTAGAGATGAAGGAATTGAGATTGAAGAGATTTTGAAGAATGGGTATATATGCCAAAGCGTGTCTCCTTGGGGTGCCCCATTATTATTTGTGAAGAAGAAGGATGGAACCTTGATGTTATGCATTAAATTAAGAAAATTGGATATTGTGGATCTTTTGAAATCCTAGAGAGGATTGGTCCTATTACATACATGCTTGCACTACCTGCATCCATGTGAATTCATATTGTATTCCATGCGTCTTTGCTTAAAAATTATGTACCCAACGCTAATCATGTAATTGATTGGAATGTGATCCAGGTAGAGCAAGAAGGAGACTTCCGAGTTCATCCGGTGTGCATATTGAATCAGAAATTCAAGCTACTCCAGAATCGAGCAATAAGGTTGGTAAAGGTCCGGTGGACTTGTTACGGTCCTGAAGATGAAATCTGGGAGCACGAGGATGCCATGCAGGTGGATTACATGCATCTTTTTGAATATTTTGGATTGTACATGTGTATATAATGCATTGAGTATAGTGCATAAATAAGGGGGAAGGTCAATGTAATACCCCTAGGCTGAACCCCAATTGTAAATGTACATATAGGCTGGTGAGCCAGAAAATTTTGGGCCAAAGTTCCTTTATATATATGTTTTGAGGCCAGAGTGCCTGTGTGGTTAATAGGATGGAGAGCCTAGATGCTAAAAGGACAATGAGCCTATCATTTTAATATGTAATCACACTTGGATTATTAATAAAATACATCACTGCTGCATACCAACCATACAACAAGAGTATGGGGGGATAGAACTCTACTAGAAGGGAAAGGGGGCTAAGAGTCTAGGAAGACAGGCTAAGCCAAGGGGCTAAGAGTCTAGGAAGACGAGCTAAGCCAAGGGGGCTTAAGCCCAAGGGGATATTATATTGATATTTCTAAAATTCTAAGTTACATGATATTTTATCCTAAGTCCTAAGGATGGGGAATGTATCATCCAAGTGGGCACAAGGTAATTCCCAACATGACAAGTGTCAAGTTGGGAACATGCATAATTAAAGTGAGAA
>SNQJ01S0157199.1:8379-22184 GCA_010110895.2 Picea sitchensis
TTTCATGGTTTTAATTAAATTGAAGAGGCTTAATGATTCAAATAGGGATACCCACCATGGATTCTAAGAGTTTTCCTAAAGTGAAGGGAAATGTTTATTGAGGTAACAATGGTGCACTTCCCATTTTGTTGTTGTAATTAGAACATGGGTTGTTAATTTTCACAAGGGTGCTAGTTCAAGAAGTAACATGAAGGGTACACAAGATTTCAACATCTATATATTCATCCAATTTTTTTAATTGTTTCAATATATTCCATCTATCATTCATCCAAGTAAGGTTGACAATGTGAAAGCAACATTCTATTTTAGGAAAAATATTTGAAGGATACACAAGATTTCAACATCATGTCATTATAAAATATACCAATGATTATTTTCAATGTGTAAATGAGGATTCATTAAAACAATATTTGGGTTTCTCGTCACATTTTTTATATGAGTGTAGATTAATCTTTTCTCTACATGTGTCATGTCGAGAGGGGGACGAAATCTCTTGAGATAAGTTTATTTAGTCTAAAAAAAGTTTCACCTCAACGGACTTGATCCAACTCTATGCATGATAGATATAAAGTTAATATGGATCAAAGATATGAATTTAATATGGATCTGTGTATGTTATTAATGTATGCATATGTCATGTGTCAATTCCATGTCGAGCACAAAATGAACTGCTCATTTCCCACATATTGAGCAACATACCACTGAAATGTTTTAACCAAAGGATTTTTTTTACTTTCAATTACTTTATGGGAGGGTGAATGCTAATGATAGTCTCTCATGATGATTTAGTGGTAATGAAAACATGGGAAAACAACAATATATTGAGTTGGAGTGATTATTTAAGGTACTTTTACAATGACTTTGAATATGGTGTAAAAATATGAAACGTAGGAAATTGAATTATCCTTTCAAATATATATTTTTTATTTATATAATTTGTGAATACTTATGTCAAATTTGAGTTTATTTAACATTGCTATGTTAATTTTCAAGAAAAATGTAATGTATGTTCCCATTGTTCTAGTGTGGGGTGTTTTTTTCAAAAATTATAATATCAATTTTATATATTTTTTAAAATTATGAAAGTCAAAATATCCTTCAAATTACAATGTCTTCCATTAGTGCAAGCTATGAGGGTGTTAACATTATCAAACATATTTTTTTATAGTGTATATCTCAATATCTTCTAGTGCATTGTATGAATTATTTAAAATATGGCTAACATGATACAAATATATACCATAAATATATATATATAGGATATTCATAGTCGACTCTATATTTGTCTGTAGTTTCATTGACAATAGATTTATATAGCGTATAGGAAAATGATGTAAAAAATAGACATGTTGAACGGTATTCAAAAAAATGGAGGTTTCAATGTACTTGCAAGCCAAACCACTAGTGTTTTCATCTTAAACCTAAATTCGAGGCTACCAGCTTAGAAACCATGTATTATAAAGTTGTCATTCTCACCCACAAAAAATTGAAAGGGAAGAAATGTGCATGCACTCCTGAGAACACACATGTTCTCTTGAAACACACACATATGCTAAGAATGTGTTTTTTTTCTCGAAAGATGCACATGCTATTATGCCTATGTTTCCATTTATTTCCCCATCTATATTTCTCTCCTCTCCCCTCTCTCCCCTCGTTTCCTCTCTTCCCCTCTCTCCCCGACACACTCTCTCTCTCTTTCCCTGATGCTTTGCATCTTTGCCTCTGTCTTTCCCTCTCTCCCCTATATCTCTCTAACTCCCTCTATCCCCCCATCAATCTCTCTCNGTTAGGGTTGTTGACTAATCCAAAACTAGGCATGTGAGACTAAAGAAAAGTTTGATGAAAATGCTAGTCTCTTGTTGTTGAAGTTAAGGAAGGTTTGTAGGAATGATATCATATAAACCAAGTCTATTACAAAGATACAAATCAGTTTTGGATGATGAAATTGATGAGGGATTTTGGTTGAGGTACATGGTTGAGACAAGTAGTTGATGAGTTGGCACATACATGAGGTGTATAGTTGATGATGTTGGTACATATTGATGAGTAGTTGAAAAATGATTGGTACATACTTGGTACATGGTTGGATGCACTTATTTATGGTACAGGTTGATTACAGGTTATTTGGTATAGGTTAGTGCATGGTTGATGCACTTGTTTATGGTACAGGTTGATTACATGTTGAGGTACAGGTTGATGCATGGTTGATGCATGGTTCAGATTTATTTCTACAGATTTACAATGGTATATCTCACAGTGACAGGTTGACAGTGGTTCCATCATTCTACTTCTACTTCATGGTGGTAGGACATGGCAAGGACAGGTGGTTGTAGCCACCTTCCGGTTGTGTCCGGAGAACATAGGGGGTTGTAGCCTCCTTCTGGTTGTAGCCAGAGAATTGGGGAGTTGGAGATTCCCTCAGGTTGTAACCTGAGAAACTAAGGGGTTGGAACCTCCTTCTAGTTGCAGCTAGAAAACAAAGGAAGTTGGTGCTTCTAATGAATGCAATTCTTCAAGACATATAAGAAAAAACATTCTATGGTTTTCTCTTGATTTGGGTTTCCACGTAAAACACTGGTTTACTGTGTATGTGTATGTTTGTCCATTTGTTCATTTCTTATTTACTCTACAGTTATTGGATGATAATGATTTATTGATATAAAACTTGGATTATATGGTCAAAAATGATTAAATTTCTCTATTACTGATTCACCCCCCCTCTCAGTAATCCAACAATCATAATCTGTTGAAATATTTTAATATTCCTCTTCCAAGTGGGATAATTCCATATTTATACATTAACCAATGGAGAGTGATACACAATCACTTCTATCAACCCAGTCTATGGATTCAAAAACATCCCATTCATTGCTACTACATGGACCATATAAGCAAGAGAGTTTTCTTGTCAGTATTGTGTTGTCTAATGTTTGAATTGAATGAAATCCACAAGTGCCCTCTATTATTTTTCATTCATATGATTGTTATCGATATACATTTACCACATCCCAAAAAACCCATGTACATGTCCTTTAGCAGTTGATCGATCATCTCAACTTATTTTTCCCTCTGTCGTTACTAAAGAACACCATTTAGGAAGCGATTTTGCATCTTTAAGGAAGGAAATAGTTATGAACATTATTTCGTTCTTGCATAAAAGAAAAATTGATCCATGCATTTTCTCCACTTTCTCATGCTCAATATCAAAATAGTTCCAAATATGTAGTACCTTGTTTTTTTGTGCAACATACAAAACCATTGAAATACACAAGAATTTTTGAATTGGTCCGCACAACCATCTGACCAAATCCAATGTTCATCCATCTATATATTCTTCTCATTCAAGGGATTGTAGAACAACTGAAATAAATGATGTACATAAGCTAATTCATGGCACCGATCGTCAATTATGTAGAAGTGATACTCATTCAATAGAGATTTGTTTTCTTCATTGCTATCTGGACCATCCTTGTATGTAATATGATTCATTATGTTGACCTTCTCTTAGTCATAATATTGGCTTTAAGTCTCATGTTGTGGTTGACGGGTGTATTTCTCAGCAATATCAACCACTAATAAAATAGTACCAATGGGAAATGTATCTCTCCATATTCTAAAATGCTCCTCCTTCCATCGAGACACATGGACATGTTGAACATATTGTTGGATATTTTAGAAGTCCTTGATCAAGTCACGTACTCACACCTTGGAAGTCACCAATTGTATTTTTTTTCTTGCATGCCCTTTGTCAATATCATACGTGACATATGTAAATATTTTCAAATCAACTACCTTCCTTCCAAATTCATAATTATCACTCAGATGGATGCAATTTCTTAGTAATTCCATTCCACCTCACCTGGAGCATCTCCCATCTAAGAAATTTTTATATAGAATGTACAACCCTCTAGTCTTATACATAAGATTCTATGAATAAAGTCTCTAGATGATGTGGTGGGTATAGCTAAGCATTTATGCAAAAGGGTGTTATGCACTACACGAAAAAAATTGTGTATGTTTGTGTCATAATAATAACCATATTGAATCTGGTATCAACAACAACATGTGTTACAAATTGTGTTTATTTGAAGTCTGTTAATGAGATCATAAGGGTTTGTTTTTTGTCTAAGAAATGTGCCATTTAATATTTAGCAGCCCATTCATTACCTTTTTTGGAAACCACAAGGTATATGTTCCTTGAAAAAAATGGAGTGACAATACGTGAGTCTACTAAATGAATAAATGGTATAACATTCATGTTATTTATTCAAAATTAATAGAATATTCACCAAACCTGGTTGTGGGAGATCTAAGATGTGATCATAATCTGTTGAAATATTTGATTATTCCACTTCCAAGTGGGATAATTCCATAGTTATATGTTAACCAATGGAGAGTGATACACAATCACATCTATCAATCCAGTCTGTGGATTCACAAACATCCCATTCATTACTACTACGTGGACCATATAAGCAAGAGAGTTTTCTTGTCAATATTTCAACTATTGGGTTTTCTAATGTTTGAATTGAATGAAATACATAAGATCCCTGGATTGATTTTCATTCATATGACCATGATCGATGTACATCGAACACATCCCAAAAACATCTATGTACATGTCCTTTACCAGTTGATCGATCATATTGACTTCTTGTTCCCTCTGTCATTACTGAAGAACACCATTCAGGAACATATTTTTCATATCTAAGGAAGGAAATAGTTGTGAACATTATTTATTTCTTGTGTAACATAATTTCGATCCACACATTTTCTCCATCATTCTCCCCTTTCTCATGCCCAATATCAAAATAGTTTCAAATATATGGTAGCTTGTCTTTTTTGTGCAACATACAAAACCATTGAAATACACAAGAATTTTTGAATTGTTCTGCACAACCATATGACCAAATCCAATGTTGATCCATGTATATGTTGTTCTCATTCAGGGGATAGTAGAAGAACTGAAATAAATGATGTACGTAAGCTAATTCATGGCACCGATCGTCACTTATGTAGAAGTGGTACTCTTTCAATAGAGATTTTTTTTCTTCATTGCTATCTGGCCAATCCTTGTATGTAACATGATCCATTATGTTGACCTTATCTTAGTGATAATATTGTCTTTCAATTTCATGTTGTGGTTCTCATAAAAATCAACCATTGATAATATAGTACCAATGGGAAATGTATCTCTCAATATTCTAAAATCTTTCTCCTTCCATCGAGCCACATGGACATGCTAAAGATATTGTTGGATCTTTTATAAGTCAACCACCTTTGAGCCATATATCTTTGCAAGTCAACCACCTTCCTTCTAAATTCATAATCATCACTAACATGGATGAAATTTCTCAATAATTCCATTTCACTGCACATGGGAAATTTCCCATCTAAGAAATATTTTTGACAAAATTTATAACTCTCTAGCCTTATACAAAAGATTCTATCAATAAAGTATCTAGATGATGTTAGTGGAAATATAGCTGAGTATTTCTGCAAAAGAGTGTTATGCAATACAAGAAAAATATGTGTGTGTGTGTCATAATAATAACCATACTCAATGTGGTATAAACAACAACATGTCTTATGTATTATGTTTATTCGAACATACCAAGTCTCGGATTTCTTGAATGATCTTTGGAAAAAGTTATGTCCACTATGCACATTCTTGAATCTCTCATACAATTCTGTATGTTTCATGTCAAGAAATTGTTTAATGTGGAGTTCACACTTAGAACCCTTCTCAATTTTAGTACATTTGTTTTGTTGGAATAAGGTCTAGTTTTCTCATGCCATAAAATTTGTACTAGTCCCTTAATTGCTTTGATTAAATTCATGACAAAATGAGGTAGTCTACTAGTGAAGACCCACAAATATTTTTGGCCACATATGTTAAGGTGATTTCATCTATTATAATGATTTTGAAGGGTTTTGATATTTCATTTAATGAGAAGAGAGGTTTGTTTCAGAAAATGATGCACCTTGCGATTTTCCTAACAATTCATTATGAAAAGACATGCCAGGATACATTACAATATTTAGAACACATTTTCTTACCATTTATTTGAAAAGAATCCATAAGATGTCTAACAATATGATGACTTGTTTCCAATATTTCAACTATTTTAATGCCTAAAATTCTCTTAACATCAGTCAAACTTCTATATTTTAATAAATATAAAAATAATTGACATTTAGTTGATTAGATTTTGGTTCAATTTTTTTTTAAATAAATTTATATGAATGATAATGAATAGTTCGGTCAGGTAACTTACCTTCAAGTCATGCTAGCCCAATTTCATCCACATAAATGCATTTAGGAGTTTCTCACTACACACTCCTCAGTCTTGGTAGGAATGGTGTACATGTAGTTTGTCACTCTCAACCTCTGTATTGTGGAGTTACAAACAAAGTAGGTATTTCCCCTTCAATCACTTACAAATCAACTCTAGGGGGAGAGTGGAGATTCCCATGACTATTTTATGCGGCATATGACTATCTTATAAGAGGCTACATCATATTATCTTCTTCACTAGGAGGTTGTGCATCAATTGTCTTTCTAATTTCATACATTGTATAATTATTTGTAAGAAGACCCATTATCATTTGGTCATCTACAACAACGCGTCTTGATGAAATAATCATTGGAGGTTCCCTAGAGGTCTAAACAAGATTGACCTCTAGTGAAATTGTTCAATTTTATTGTGTTGATGGAGGAGAAACAACGATGACATATATTGTACTAGAATTTGGATTTCCCTCTACTAAGAACCAACATTTTTTCATAGCTAATCTTTTGTTTTCTCTTTCTTTAATTACCTTCTCAATGGGTTTTTATTTTCTGTAAGACTTTCTACCTTGATTACGTAAGTTCCCCATGTTTAAAAAGAACAATTTCCTTCGAAATACACCAAAATACCAAAAGTTTCTTCCAATTATACAACAATAAAAAAAATTCCTTCTAGTCACACAAAAAGGCCAAAAATGGCTTCCAAAAGTTTCTTTCGAATTATACAACAATACAAAAAGTGCCTTCCAAGTACACAACAAGAGAAAAATTTCCTTCCAAAAATTGCCCTACAATTATGCAACAAGACAAGAAATTCCTTCCAAGTGCACAAAAAGACCAAAAGTGCCTTCTAAAAGTTGTCTTGGAATTATACAACAAAACAAGAAATGTCTTCAAAGTACAATTAAATATCAAAAGTTCCTTCCAAAACTTACCTTCCAATTATGAAACAAGACAATAAATATCTTCCAATTATACAACAAGACAAGAAATGTCTTCCAAGTACACCAAAATACAAAAAGTTCCTTCCAATTATACAATAAGAAATAATTTTCCTTCAAAATATAGAACAAGAATTTTTTTTTCTTTTTATTAACAATTGTCTTCAAATTACACAATTTTTCCTACCAATTACACAAAAAAATGAAAGTTTGATCTCCATTGACACTAAAAAACAAAAAACATGCTTGATGTGGTTTTTTTTCCATTCTTATGTCGTGATGGTGTCTTATTTTTTGGAGATAAATAGGAGGAGCATTGTTCACGCCTCATATTCTTGTATAGAAGGAAAGAGCACATGATCAAGCATATGAATATGTGGAAACAAAAATTCCTAACCTCATTCATTCTTTCTCACAAGAGGGCATGCATGTTCTTAATGAAAAGATAAAAAAATTAAATGTCCCATATAGATTTAGGAATAAAGGCACGGAGGGGCTTCAGAACAATTAGGACCTAGGGGCTTAGGAATGAAAGTGATTTGAGGCATAGGGAAGTGGATAGATCACTAATATGATGGTGTAGGGGTTTTTGGCCTCCAATTAGAGGTATTGGAATAAGGATCATAGGGTGTGGGTGTGGAGGCGTTTAAGGGTTGAGTATAGATGGGGGCCTAGGGTTAGATGGAGCTAGAGCCCAAGTGGAGGTAGCTTCCTAGGAATAGAGGGGGATATAAGTTGAGAAAATGTATGGTCCCAAATGTAGATAGGGACCCCTCTAACACTTTTCCACTCTCCCCCTCTCTTCCTCCCCCATTACCCTCCCTTCATAGTATTCATAATCAAATATGACACTCCCAAAATTTGTATTATAATTTCATTGCATCCATACCTCCACTCTCTCTCACCTTTTTCCTCGCTCTCTCTCTCTCTCTCTCTCTCCCACTCTTTGTCACCCTCCATCCATATATCTCTCCCCCTCAATCTCCCACCATTGTCTCCCTCTCATTATCTATATCCCACTCACTCTCTCCCCTTCTCCACCTCTCTCCCCCACTCTTCTTCTATATCTCTAACCATGATCTCTCTCTCTCTCTCTCTATTCCCCCCACTATCCCCACCTATTTCCCTCTTTATCTCTCTATCTCTATATATTTTCCTAGGGGCTTAGGAATGAAAGTGATTTGAGGCATAGGGAAGTGGATAGATCACTAATATGATGGTGTAGGGGTTTTTGGCCTCCAATTAGAGGTATTGGAATAAGGATCATAGGGTGTGGGTGTGGAGGCGTTTAAGGGTTGAGTATAGATGGGGGCCTAGGGTTAGATGGAGCTAGAGCCCAAGTGGAGGTAGCTTCCTAGGAATAGAGGGGGATATAAGTTGAGAAAATGTATGGTCCCAAATGTAGATAGGGACCCCTCTAACACTTTTCCACTTCCTCCCCCTCTCTTCCTCCCCATTACCCTCCCTTCATAGTATTCATAATCAAATATGACACTCCCAAAATTTGTATTATAATTTCATTGCATCCATACCTCCACTCTCTCTCACCTTTTTCCTCGCTTCTCTCTCTTCTCTCTCCCACTCTTGTCACCCTCCATCCATATATCTCTCTCTCTCAATCTCCCACTATTGTCTCCCTCTCATTATCTATATCCCACCACTCTCTCCCTCTTTTCTCCACCTCTCCCCACTCTTCTTCTATATCTCTAACCATGATCTCTCTCTCTCTATTCCAATTATCCCCACCTATTTCCTCTTTATCTCTCTCTATCTCTATATATTTTCTATGCTCACACATTCTCCCCTTCTTTCCTTTCCGATCTCCTCCTCCCTCCTCATTCTACCCCTCTCCCAATCTGTTTATATTTCTCTCCTCAATATCCCCCTAACACTATTTCCCTTACCTCTCTCTTCTTCCTCCCTCTCTCTCTACCCATTGAATGTCTCTTCCTCTCTCCCTCTTTACCTCTCACTCAACTATCTCTTTATCCCTCCATCTCTCTCACTTCCCTCCCTCTCTCCCATCCCCTTCCCTCTCTCACTCTCATCCCTATTGAGATAGGTAGAGAGTGGACTCCAGAGTTACATATGGAGAGGGGATAGGACAAGGGTGGGCATATAGGTGGAGAGAGAGAGATGGGGAAAGAGGTAGAGACAGAGAGTGTTAGATGGGGCTGAGAGAGAGCCATGGGTATATAGGGAGGGATGAGAGAGAGGGTAAAGACAATAATGGGGAGAGGAGAGGGATAGAAAGAGAGAAAGGAAAGGAGCAGAGAGAGGTAAAGAGAGATGCTGGGGTAGAGAGAGAGGGGATGGAATTGAGAGGGGTGGGTGAGAGGGAGGAGAGAGAGAGAGAGAACAGAGAACGAGAGAGAGAGAGGAACATAGAGACCCAGAGAGAGAGAGGAACATAAAGAGGGAGAGAGAGAGAGAGAGAGGGGGAGAGAGATAGAGTAGATAGAGAGGGAAAATGGAAAGAGTGAGTGTGGGAGATGCTGTTAAAGGGGAGAGAGAGAGAGGGGGGAAGAAAATGGTGGAAGCAAAGAGAGAGGGGGGTAGGAGGGGAGAGGGTGGGGAGGAGGAGGTAGGGAGGAGAGAACAAATGAGAGAACGAGAGAGAATATAGAGGGAAGAGGGGAAGAGAGCAAGTGTGGAAAATATATGGAAGGTGGGAGAGATAGAGAGAGAGAGAGAGAGAGATTGAAAAGGGTGAGAGAGTGAGAGATAGTGAGAGTGAGATAACCAGGATAGGGAGGTTGGGAGAGAGGGTTATATGTGTGAGAGAAAGAGAGATTGAGATGATAGACAGGGCAAAAACTGATAGAAGAAGGTGGGACAGAGGGAAGGAAGGAGAGAGCCTTTGGAGAGAAAGAGAGAGGGGTAGAGAGAGAGGAGGGAGGAGGAAAATGTGGGTACATAGGGAAGGAGGGAGAGAGGGGAAGAGGAAAAAGGCAAACATAGAGAGAAGATGAGACATATTCATAGGGAGGGGAGAGAGAGAGGATGATAGATAAAGGAGTGGGGACAGGGAGAGAGAGTGAGAGAGGGGTAGATGGATATAGAGAGCCTGAGGGAGAGAGAGAGGAACTTGGGGAGATATAAAGAGAGAGAGACACACATATAGAGTGGTGGAGAGAGAGGAGGGAAAGAGAAGGGCAGAGAGGGAAGGACGGACATGTGGGTAAAGGAAGAGAAAGGGAGAGGGAGAGGGAGGTGGGACATAGGATAGGGTAGTGAGTGAGAGAGAGGGTGCATGATACATAATGACCCTGGCAGGATTGAGGAGAGAGAGACAGACATAAAGAGAGAGAATGGGAGAGAGGAGGAGAGAGACGCACATAGAGAGAGAGAGATATGGGAGAGAGGGAGAGAGAGGGGAGAGTAGGAAGTGGCTGAGAGGATGAAGGACTGCAAGAAGGAGAGAGAGAGAGAGAGAGAGAGAGAGAGATGGAAAAGTGTTAGAGAGTGATAGAGGGAGAGAGGACATATGACATATAAGAGGATAGAGGAAAAGAAAGAGGGAAAGAGGGAAGAGGAGGGAGAGAGGGGAAGAGAGGAGAGAGGAGAGGGAAGCCATGGGGAGAGAGATAGGAGAGAGGGCACATTGAGAGAGGTAAAGAGGGAAGACATGTGAGAGAAGGGGAGAGGGGAAGAGAGGAGATAGGGGTAGAAAGAAAGAGATGGAGAGACAGATGGAGAAAAAAAAATATAGGAGAGAGAGAAGGTTGGGGAGATATCAAGTGAGAAAGAGGAAGAGAGAAAGAGAGGGATAAATTGGAGAGATTGATGGGGATAGAGGGAGCTAGAGAGACATAGGGAGAGAGGAAAGACAGAGTATGTGATGCAAAGCATCAGGGAAAGAGAGAGAGAGTGTGTCGGGAGAGAGGGAAGAGAGGAACGAGGGAGAGAGGGGAGAGGAGAGAAATATAGATGTGTTAAACACTGATAGGCATAATAGCATGCACTTCAAGTTCATCCTAGTATATGTGTGGTGTTTCCAAGAGAACATGTGTGGCTCCCTCGTGAGTGCATGCACATTTCTTCCTTTCAATTTTGTGGGTGAGAATGACAACTTTATAATACATGGTTTCTAAGCCGGTAGCCTCGAATTTAGGTTTAAGATGAAAACACTAGTGGTTTGGCTTGCAAGTACATTGAAACCTCCATTTTTTATGAATAATTCTCCATATCTCTATTTTTGAAATTATTTTCCCATAATGCTTATATAAAACAACAATGAAACTACTGCATAAATATAGAGTCTAATTATGATCCCATATATATATATTTTATGGTATATATTTTAATTTCATGTTAGCCATATTTTAAATAATTCATACAATGCACTAGAAGATATTGAGATATACACTATAAAAAAATATGTTTGATAATGTTAACACCCTCATAGCTTGCACTAATGGAAGACATTGTGAATTTGAAGGATATGTTGACTTTTATAATTTTAAAAAATATATAAAATTGATATTATAATTTTGAAAAAAAAAACACCCCACACTAGAACAATGGGAACATACATTACATTTTTCTTTGAAAATTAACATAGCAATGTTAAATAAACTCAAATTTGACATAAGTATTCACAAATTATATAAATAAAATATATATTTGAAAGGATAATTCAATTTCCCACGTTTAATATTTTTACAATTCATATCTGCAAAGTCATTGTAAAAGTACCTTAAATAATCACTCCAACTCAATATATTGTTGTTTTCCCATGTTTTCATTACTACTCTGCAATCATCATGAGAGACTATCATTAGCATTCACCCTCCCATAAAGCAATTGAAAGCAAAAAATCCTTTGTTAAAACATTTCAAAGGGTATGTTGCCTAATATGTGTTTGAGCCTACTGTGCTCGACATGGAATTGACACATGACATATGCATACATTAATAACATACACAGATCCATATTAAATTCATATCTTTGATCCATATTAACTTTATATCTATCATGCATAGAGTTGGATCAAGTCCGTTGAGGTGAAACTTTTTTTAGACTAAATAAACTTATCTCAAGAGATTTCGTCCCCCTCTCGACATGACACATGTAGAGAAAAGATTAATCTACACTCATATAAAAAATGTAACGAGAAACCCAAATATTGTTTTAATGAATCCTCATTTACACATTGAAAATAATCATTGGTATATTTTATAATGACATGATGTTGAAATCTTGTGTATCCTTCAAATATTTTTCCTAAAATAGAATGTTGCTTTCACATTGTCAACCTTACTTGGATGAATGATAGATGGAATATATTGAAACAATTAAAAAAATTGGATGAATATATAGATGTTGAAATCTTGTGTACCCTTCATGTTACTTCTTGAACTAGCACCCTTGTGAAAAGTAACAACACATGTTCTAATTACAACAACAAAATGGGAAGTGCACCATTGTTACCTCAATAAACATTTCCCTTCACTTTAGGAACCTCTTAGAATCCATGGTGGGCATCCCCATTTGAATCATTAAGCTCTCTCAATCAATTTCAAACATGAAATATTATTTTTTACTTTAATGAATCCACAATGTAATTAGCAACATCATGACCCACTTATGATTAAATGGTTTAAATATAAACAATTGAAAACAATAGCAATAATCACAAGTATATCCACTTAAAATATAAGGATAGGAGTTAGTGGATATGTGTGTCAAATATTATATGTAATATAAAAAACATCATAAACTTCATGTTTTCATTTATATCTATCACTCAAACTGAATAAACCAAAGAGTAGCTGGTGTCCCACTACCTTACCAGGAATAAAGAAAACACACTATACTGAATCAAGGTTGAAATAATTTAAAAATGGATTGAATTATAACAAGGGACAATTTTAGGCATGCTCTTGAACTTCTATATCCTTTTTATGATAAATAAAACATGTAAATTTCATATTTAAAGAATGATAAAGACCATCCAAGAGAGTGATTATGCACTAGAGAGAAAGATGTCTTGGATGTTTCCACTTGGCAAAGAGATATTATATACAACAGTAGCCCAACAAGAGTTATAAAAAAGTTATAAATATGTATAACCATTAAGAAAACAATAACTTGTAAAATATATTATGAGTCGCCCTAGGGTTTTACAAATTATCCATTTGCATTCACCAATAAATATCTAAGTAAAGGATAAACACAAACAATTACTTTATATGCTTAATTCACCACAATAAATACAATATAATATTGTATAAAAAATCTATAATTGTAGAAGAGACTAGGTATGAGTAAGAATACACTTTGAAGCACTAAACCCTAGACTTAGGGTTTCACCATATCTCACAATCTAATTTCTATCTTAGAGAAATTCAATAAATCATCCCCAAAACATTATATAAGGCCTTGAAGATCCTTTATATAAGGTTGTTTTTACTTATTAGGGTTATATCAACAATTAAGCACAAACCCTTGAATAATTGTTTCTAGGAAATAAAACGAATTGTTAACTTTACACTAGACAATGAAAGAAATTGAAATAAAGATATTTATTTGATTTTTCAACGTTATATTTCCTTATTAACAAACAAGAA
>SNQJ01S0157200.1:11679-33863 GCA_010110895.2 Picea sitchensis
CTTGCAACAAATAAACCATCAAACTCAGAACAATCACAACATGATAAAGGAGTTCACCCCCCTCCGGGCTACATCTCCTTGAGCCTCCATCAATGGACTTGGCTCTCTGGGATTAATTTATAAAAAGTTATTTTACAAGCTACTGCTCAAATCCAATATAAAAATAGACTGTACCATTGATATCAGAACACATAAAAACCCCAAAAATGACTAATAGAACTCTGAAAACGGATCATGGCTCATTCGGGCATGACCTCTTCTACATGTGGCCATAAGCTTCACTGAGCTTCTCTTTGGCAAAAACACCTATAAAGTCCTCAAAATCCTCTGAAACCTATCCCAATGTGTTCATAGCATAACAATTAGCCAAAAATGATTATTCAATCATAGAAAACAAACATAGGCTCACCAAAACATGTCCTCCATCAATGAGGTCTTCAAGCTCCCTAGAGCTTGCTGAAACTTCAATGGCTAAAAACCTATAAAATAAGTCTTCAAATGGCCTTGATAACAGTGCCAATGGATTCAGGACATCCAAAAACCCCTAGCTGGGCTTTTACGGCACCTCAATTGGCCAAATAATGAAGAAGATAGGTCTCCTGCCATTCCCTTCCTCAAGTTTGTTGTCTCTGCATCTACAAAACGCACCCTTGTGAAATGAACCTGGCACACACGCAATATATTGCGTAAAAACCCAGCACACGCACACAACTGAATAACTGTGCAAACTATAGGATGGTTATGGGCATGCCAGCCCCTAACCACCTAGCACCTGGGCACATGTGGTCATATGACCTCACGCAAATGTAAAAAGTGCTAACCATTTTAAACCACATGTTAAAACCCCATGCACATATATATGTATACGGTCACATGTATAAACCATATAAAAATGGGGGTTGTGACTCCAGTTATAATACACGCCCACACACCATAGTATGGTCATATGTAATATTATAAAACCACAATTTTAAAATGCGCGTGCCCATAGTACAAAAGGGTATGGTCACATGTCAACACGTAGAACCGTGGGTCGGGACTAAGCCTCGGCCCGACCCCCCGCCATTTAACACATAGTTCAATTCAAATATAAACAAACCCACACATATAATAAGAACCAATGCATGGCGTAGTGGTCACACGGACTTTGTTAAAGCTCTTGGCCGGTGGGGAGGTCCACGGTTCGAATCCGGTGGACTATACAAAATTTTGAACAAATCCAATAGCCAATAAAGGGGTGCCACGTGGCAGCCCATGACTGGGCCACGTGGCACCATAACATTTGCCAAGAAATTGCCACGTGTTGTCAACTGATTTGACCACAACTGCCAATAATAAAATGCCACATCACCTCTGCCACATCAGCATGTATGATCAAGCCACGTCAGCATATGGTCATGCCACGTCATCATCCGTACGGACTGTACGGACTGCACAGTTAGCATCCATTTTTTTACTTGTTTGACGATTCGAATAGATCGTGATATCTCTCGCTCCCGACGTCCGTTTGAGAAGAAACGAATTGCGTTGGATTCGTGATGACGAGGGATACGCTCTCGCTCATTTTGAGGCAAATATGAGAACGATGATTTTTGAGCTAAAATTTGACCCCTGGTCCAGATTTTGATCACACCTTCCCACTAAAAGGATTTTGGACCCACAAAAGCTTATGATTATCTGTCTGCTTTCAAGTTATATCAACTAATTCTACTTGAAAAGTATTTTTGACAATCACCTAAATACTTTGACATGCCTTGCACTACAACTAGCTATGTCCCTCAACCACTGCTCTCTAGCTGCTGCTGACCCACTTTTCTCTTTGTGCTTGGAAGACTACCAACCTTCCCACTGAGAATCAAGTCCCTCTTTCGAACTCTTTGGCATCAACACAATTAGCTCTCCAATGGCTGCAAAAACTTTACTGCGACATCTTGTCACAAGCCAAGAAAACCATCAATCTTGAAAACAAATTATACAAGACTGAAAATGATGCCAACAAAATCTTTTGTTTTAAAAAAAACTGTCGCATCTTGTACTTCATCAAAGCACATGGAATTTTCTTGCATCATGGTATACTCAAAATCAACTTTCAATTCAATAAACACCATCGACTAAACACAAGTCGAAAAACACGATCGACACAACATAGTCGTCAGACACCATTCGAGACTCATTTGAAACATCTTGACCTTCCAAAATGACAAGTCGACAAACATGATACACAATCATGTCACAATCATGAATCACTCATGATGAACCATCACCAGGTTCATTGCTTACACATACATAAAAACAAATGCATGTGCATGACTCTTCAACTCTCCTTTCAGTACCAACATAATTACATAACCCAAACATGTGGGTACATAAGAGCTAAAATGAAAAAAATAAATGGCTGCAACAAGTGAACATCATATCCAGCTTTTACATCCTCCTGGCGAAGTTATGCAACAACAAAAATGCCTTCAAAATGAATTGCATTCACATGCAACTTACATCATGCAATTTATGATAAACTGCTGCAACTTATCATGCTTCCCATAAATGCACACATAACGCTGAAAAGTGCATTTACAACATAAAAATGCAAGCCTTGCTTAAGAAATCCAACCATTTCTTACCAAGCCAACTCAATGGTGACTTTTTCTGCTGAACATCATCCTCTTGTGAATCATCTTGATTCACGTCGATGATGGAATCTCCTCTTCCATTCTTGCTAATCTCTTTATCCAACTTCTTCTTGTGCTGTGGATGAATAGTTGGATGCAATGTCCAACATTGGTCAATGAGATGACCCCTCTTCTAACAATGAGTGAAAATCTTTTGCATCCTCTTTTCACGCTGTCTTTGCTTATAAAGTTTCCTGAAAGCAGTTAATATTTTCCAACATTTTGAAACATGATGGTTATATAATCCACAATATGTACATGGATTCTTTCTTCCATTTTTACATACAAATTTATCATGCTTAACATAATCAAAAGCAACTAAATGATAAGCGGAATTATACCTTGAACATTCACCTTTATCGCCTCTTTGAGGAGGTGAATCTGAAGAGTTACAAGGACTCCTTTGAAGACCATTACCAGTGTTCTTGTCCTCATCACTGTCACAACTCTTTTGTTTCACACATTTGCATTCATCTTGAACACAAGCTTTACATGCTGAAGGGATTGAACTTTCAAAAAAAGTTCTTGAACTTTCACCTTTAAAGCCTTCTTGAGGAGGTGAACTCGAAACAAAATTTATCCTTGGAAATTTTTCCCTTGTCTCCTCAACTTTGGAATTTGCTCCATCTCTTCGTTCATATCCAAGACCACAATACTTGGGTCTCTCCTCAACAACAATAGGCTTAACAATGCCTTTTGCATGCTTGCCCAAACCTCTACCTTCATAGCCCATTTTTAATAATAACTTGGACCCTATTCCTCTTGTGTGATTTTCAAAACCACCAAAACATTCATCTTGAGAGGAATTTGAAGATAAACTAACATTGCATACCTTGTGTTCATGCATGTACTTGGTAAGGGTTTCCTTTGCCTCATGGAGTTGAATCTCCATCTCATGCAACTTTTGAAGAAGCTGGTCTTTCTCCTTCTTCATGGCCTTCAACTGCTCTTCAAGGGCAATGCTCTCCTTATCTTCACACATCTCTTTCATCAAATCTCTCATGGTTAGAATTTCCTTCACCATATCTTTGTCAAATAACTTAGATAATGAAGATGTATGAGAACTGCCAATGTTTGAAGCTTCCTCCATTCTTGCAAGATATCAAACTTCAACACAAAACTTGCACAAAAACCAATAGCTAAATCTCAAGCTATCAATGTCAAACACATGATAAAAACAAACTATGCTCTGATACCACCTGATCTGAAAATAGAAGGATGACTTGTTATGCTATGCAAGCACCCTCTACTTCATTAAAATAAACTTTACAAGACCTTGCTTCATGTGTTAAAATATGCAAGAACAAAATTATGTGCCAAGTTTGTGAATCTTCTTTTAAATGTTTATGTGTGAGGAATTGTTCTTTTAGATGGTTAAATATGTACTTTAAATAAATACATAGCAACACAACTTGCAGCAAATAAACCATCAAACTCAGAATAATCAAAACATGATAAAGGAGTTCACCCCCCTCCGGGCTACATCTCCTTGAGCCTCCATCAATGGACTTGGCTCTCTGGGATTAATTTGTAAAAGTTCTTTTACAAGCTCTTGCTAAACTCCAATGGAAAAAAAAATTGTACCATTGATATCAAAACACATAAAAACCCCAAAAATGACTAATAGAACTCTGAAAATGGATCATGGCTCATCCGGGCATGACCTCTTCTACATGTGGCCATAAGCTTCACTGAGCTTCTCTTTGGCAAAACCACTTGTAAAAGTCCTCAAAAGCCTCTAAAACCTGTCCCAATGTGTTCATAGCATAACAATTAGCCAAAAATGATTATTCAATCACAGAAAACAAACATAGGCTCACCAAAACATGTCCTCCATCAATGAGGGCTTCAAGCTCCCTAGAGCTTGCTGAAACTTCAATGGCTAAACACCTACAAAAGAAGTCTTCAAATGGCCTTGATAACAGTGCCAATGGATTCATGACGTCCAACAACCCCTAGATGGGATTTTATGACACCTCAATCGGCCAAATAATGAAGAAGATAGGCCTCCTGCCATTCCCTTCCTCAAGTTTGTTGTCTCTGCATCTACAAAACGCACCCTTGTGAAATGAACCTGGCACACACACAATATATAGCGTAAAAACCCAGCACACGCACACAACCGAATAACTATGCAAAGTGTAGGACGGTTATGGGCACGCCAGCCCCTAACCGCCTAACACCTGGGCACATGTGGTCATATGACCTCGCGCAAATGTAAAAAGTGCTAACCGTTTAAAACCACATGTTAAAACCGCACACACATATATATGTATACGGTCACATGTATAAACCATATAAAAATGGGGGTTGTGACTCCAGTTATAATACGCGCGCACACACCATAGTATGGTCATATGTAATATTATAAAACCACAATTTTAAAATGCGCACGCCCATAGTACAAAAGGGTATGGTCACATGTCAACGCGCAGAACCGTGGGTTGGGACTAAGCCCCGGCCCGACCCCCCGCCATTTAACACATAGTTCAATTCAAATATAAATAAACCCACACATATAATAAGAACCAATGCATGGCATAGTGGTTGCGTGAACTTTTTTAAAGCTCTTGGCCAGTGGGGAGGTCCACGGTTCGAATCTGGTGGACTATACAAAATTTTGAACAAACCCAATAGCCAATAAAGGGGTGCCACGTGGCAGCCCATGACTGGGCCACGTGGCACCATAACATTTGCCAAGAAATTTCCACGTGTCGTCAACTGATTCTACCACAGCTACCAATAATAAAATTCCATGTCACCTCTGCCACATCAGCATGTACAATCAAACACATCAGCGTATGGTCATGCCAGGTCAGCATCCGTACAGACTATACGGACTACACAGTCAGCATCCATTTTTTTACTTGTTTGATGATTCAAACAGATCGCGATATCTCTCACTCCCGACGTCCATTTGAGACGAAACAAATTGTGTTGGATTCATGATGACGAGAGCTACGCTCTCGTTTGTTTTGAGGCAAATCCGAGAACGTTGATTTTTGAGCTAAAATTTGACCCTTGGTCCAGATTTTGATCAAACAAAGACCAAAGGAAACGATCATAAGGTATGTACTTTGATCGTATCCTCTAGTACATTCAATAGTTAAAATCTAGAGAAAGAGTATCATTCTATCTTTCTTTGTTCTAGATCCAGGTGGATCTAGGGAGATCGGTTTGTGTCCGCACTTAAGGATTTATCCAATAACAAAATTGGCGACTCCACTGGAGAAAATCCCATTTTCTTGGTGGATTTTTGCATTTTTCTATGGCCATTTGCTCTAGTTTCATTTTTCTCCTGTCCTATCAGTCTCTGAGTCTTCAGGATATTCTGATAGACCTTTTGAGTCCAGAAGCCTTTTTGAATTTTACTTCATTTTTCAAATTTTTGGATATGTTCAGGAATTCTCGCACTGCACTTCATTGCAGCCTATGAGAATTGGGAGGGTTCACACCCTACACATAGGTTTCAGTGCGAGGTTCTCGCACCTTGCTAAAAGGTCACCTGCGAGAATCATAGATTCTCACACTGTGTAATATTGCTTACCTGCGAACATGATTTTTTCAAAATTTTGAAATTGAGTTTTGGTCTTTCTAACTTCTCGGATCAGTTGAATTACCTCTTGTAAGTTTCTTGGACCATTGATTGATATATTTCTTGCTTTAGTTTGCATGCGTGAATAGTCTTAGGTTTTCAAGGCTTTTCTTGTCATTTGTGGCTTGAATTTCATTTCTTGACTCTTCTTGGCAAACCCATTCTCTCTGACTTCAGATTCTGAGTGTGTTTGATTAGTTGAGAACCAATGATTGGTTGAAAGTTGAGTACTTGGTTTTTTTCATTGGCTTATTGGTTTGAAAGAACATTTTTGTTTGCATTGAGAAGACTAATTGGTTTTCTCTTTATTTTTTCTTTCATTGAAAGAGTTGATTGGGTTGTTATTGCTTGATTCTTTATGATTTGATTTTCTGCTCTCTCATTGGTATAGTGAGGGTTCTTTTTGGAAAGTGAACAACAAGATTTTCTTTCAAAAAAATGTTTTTGTCTTTTAGAAAACATTGAAAAATCAAATTTTAGAGATTGTTGAAGTATTTGAAAAAGACACATAGAGCATTGTCATTTGATAAGTGATTGTTTGTGATGGCATTTGAAAGGAAATTTTGCATTGTAGTATAGGGTTGATCTGGAAAATATTCTCTCTCTCCCATACATAGGATTCATTGAACGAAAATTGTTATATTGAATTCTCATCCTTGCATTTTTTGGGTCAGAGTCATACAACATAAGTTTCATTTCCATTACCTTTGAGTAAACAACAGCTCTTAAGAACATTGCGTAATCATAAAATTTATCCAGTAACTCTTTTCTAGGGCTCTTTTACACCAACATTTAGCTAGGATAGTGCTTTGGAGTAGGAAGAGAGATACACTCTCCAAAAGCTCAAAACACACAATAGCATCTTGAGTTAGGGAGTGTTAAATTCCATTTGCAATATACTATCCTGGGAAGCCCTTCTCACACAAGGGTCAAGCACTAGGTAACATTGGTGTTGGCAAAGTTACTCACCCTGCTTTGTTGACATCAGTGTAGAGATTGCACGTATTACAAGGGTCACTCGGAGGTATACCCACAATGATGAGTGGAAGCCTTTTGAGTTGATTTCGGGCTAGATACCCTACCCTTGCATGTGGATCGGACTATTGACTATTCCCCCAAGCTTTACTATTGTTGGTGGTGACCTTAGTGTATTATCTCTCTAGGTTCTTACCCAAGGTGACTGTGGAGGGGAAAGTATTCACGGTACCTGGAATTGACGTTGACCAAACTCACTCTGGCTCCTTGGAGGGTATACCCACGATTATGTGTGGGAGCTTGCACTAGGGTGTTAGTCCATTAAGAAGGTTTTCAGCGTAACTTTTCCACCTTATCCCCACCCCTTCTCACCTCGTTGTTGCGACGTTGGATTTCATCACCAACTAGTGGATTTGACCTTAAAAGGTCTTGTTTTCCTGGTGATTGCTTCCTATATTTTGTTTACTAGCGCGTGTTGTTTGTTTCTCGAAGTTGGCCATAGGAATTTCTTCGCGGAGTTTGTCACTCATTTACAATAGCTCCCCCACATTGTTCACATAGAATGCAAGGTTTATCTCCCAAACATCTGGATGTTTCAAAACCCTTGCCTACAACTACACCTTAGGGCTCTCCTCAGCAGAGTGAAGTCCCAGACGTTTCTACACCACCTCCACAAGTAGAACGAACTGACTCTCTAGAACCTTACCGAATTACCAATACTAGAGAAGATTTTTGAATTTTCCATGGTGAACGACCCTTTGTGCGATTAAATTCTTCCAGAGAATTAGTTGTTACCTCTTCTGGATCACCCATTGAGTCTCTTCCCAGTATAGAAGGCCAAGATCCTTTTTGGTCAGCAGACGTCCGCAGGGGCCTCTTTAGTCTTGAGTCGCCTGTGGTCTCCGAAATCAACCCACTGGTGTTTTCTGAGACAGAGACTATACCGTTGAATACTACTTATCACTTTACTCTCCCTACTGAAATGGCTCATCTCGTGAATACTACGAGTGTCCCCAATGGGTTCACTACAGCTGGTCTTGCTCCTATCAACACACAGCGAATGCCCAATGTCACTCCGACACTACCA
The DNA here is from genome assembly GCA_010110895.2 of Picea sitchensis. Classification (NCBI taxonomy): domain Eukaryota; kingdom Viridiplantae; phylum Streptophyta; class Pinopsida; order Pinales; family Pinaceae; genus Picea; species Picea sitchensis. The sequence continues at coordinate 20,006 of SNQJ01S0157200.1, forward strand.
CCCAGATACCATGCGTTGAATGCTTTGTTGAATGCTTCTGTTCCAACACCTCCGCAAACCCCATCTGGTACTCCTGGGGGTCCTTCTGGGCATCCTATTTCCGATTGCATTCCGACACTCCCTCAATTTCCTTTCGACAATCCTAATCCTAGTGGCACTATATCATCTATTACACCAAACTTGCATATTCTCGTTGGTGGACAAGGTGGTACGATTCCATTTCCTCCTACCGGAGACAATACACTTACTACACAACCTACGATTGGTACACAATTTCTGGTTGGAACTCCACCTACGATAGGGGGACCAACCCCACCTTTTGGAAAAAATATACCTCCTACTTTGGCCTAGTATTGGAATCAAAAAATCTTCCTCAAACGACTAGGGGGAAACAACCTATCCCTACTATAGGCCGACCATATCCAGGTATACCTAATCCTATTTGGGGTCAGGGTCAAAATGTTCAACCTCAGGTCCCTACTCAAACTCAAGGTTACCATCCTTGGAATTACTATCCTCTCCAACCACCACCGAATCAGCCAGGGTATTCCCACTATGGGCAGACTGCATACGGTCCTACTGGTTTGCCAACAGGGCTTCCACCCCAAAGTCACCAGTACCCGCAGGTGAATCGATAGTTGCCTTTTCTTGCTACTTTGGATTTTCCTGATTTGTCTAGGATTCTAAATGATCCTATTCGTCACTCTCCCCAATGGCCTGTTATTCTAGCTAAACTACCATCGGACATTCCTAAATTCGATGGCAAAGCGGGAGAGGACCTGAACAGTCACATTATGACTTTTCACCTATGGTGTTCATCCAACTCGTTGATGGATGACTCCATTCGTTTACGTCTTTTTCAACGAACCCTTATCAGTTCTGCTGCGAAGTGGTATATTGAATTGCCACGAGGTTTTTTCTCTAATTTCAACACCCTAGCTATGGATTTTCTTACACATTACCAGTTACCGATCCGTTATGATACTAGGAATGAGATTTTGAATTCTTTCAAACAGACTAAAGGCATTCATATATCTAATCATATCCATGAGTGGCACAGACGTTGACGTCTCATTAAACTTGAACTCCCCAATCAGTTACTGGCAGAATGGTTTACAAAATCCTTTGTAAACGAAATTGGTAAAGACATTGCCATGGGTAGCATTGTCACGGAAGAGAAGGCTATAAGTCATGCTCAATATATTGATCTCTTTTATTCGCAAACAGGAACACTTTATGATTTATTACTTGAGTTACCTCATTCTGGTACTTCCAGCACTTCAACTACTCTAGCTACCTCACATGCAGCTGACGGTGTGGTTGGTACTGCCCAAACCCAATCACATTCTGTTTCAAGCACCAACCCTAAATCTACTTCTTCTAATGTTCAAAATGTTCTGTCTCCTGCCACTTCCACCGGTAAAAATTCTGAGGTGAACACCATTCAATCTGCCCCGACCGGTAAAAATAAATCGAAAAAGGGGAGAGGCAAGAATAAGGAGGGCAAAAATAATAATAAAAAAAATCAAACTAAAACCCCTCATGTTGAATATCGGGATAAGCGCAAACCACGATACCCTTGCCTTATCTGTGATGACGATCACTACATGAAGGATTGTCCATGACGTGTCGAGGTTACTAAGTTCCTTCAAGGAACGCCAAAACCATCTACGCCGGAAGTCTTGTCCCAACCCTTCCCGTCTCAACAACAGGCTCAGTTGGTCATCCATGACCAACCATATACTTCTACGACATCATATGTTTTGATGTGTACTGGTGATTCTAAGACAAACAACGTTGCACTCACGACTAGAGCCAAAGATTATTCTCCGTCTAAGGAGAAAGTTGATGATTTACCTCCTTCTTTGGTTCAACCCTCTCCACCGACTCCACCTACAAATGGTCCTCTTCATCTTGAACGACCGAATCTTGATACAATTTTGCGACCACCCCCAAAAGGTGTCGTTAGGAAATCAGCTTTCAATCATCATGCTCGTGCGGCCTAGAACTACAACATTGTGGAAGATCTGGCCTAGGCACCTTCAGCGATGTCAGCCCTTGAAGTCCTTCAGTCTTGTCCTACACAACGGAAGGCTCTGTTGAAATCTATAGGTGGAATTGACCCAACTGATACGAATTTAATAGTCTTTGACTTGGATGATCATATTCCAAGGTTACCCCCTCAACTTGTGTTCCAGATACAAGTTGTTGTCTCTGACAAGAAAATTTTTCGAACTATTATCGATGAGGGTGCCTCTACATGTGTAATGTCTTTTGCTTGTTTGAAAGCCATTGGCTCTCCTCCTTTAAATGAATATCAAAATACTTTGAAAGCCTTCAATGGCTCTGGTTTTAAGCCTTACGGTGTTCTTCCATCATTTCCCATTACACTAGAAGGTAAGACGGTCCAATTTGAAGTGGAAGTCTTCGATTCTCCCCTTGATTATAATATTCTGCTTGGTCGTAGCTGAATAGATTCCATGCGTGCGGTTGTGTCAACACTTTTCCGTGTAGTACGTTTTCCTCATCAAGAAAAGGTCGTTACTGTTTACCAACTTGCCTTCTTCAATTCCGATACTCGTATCGACAACGTACCATTTATAGCTAAAACCTCGCCAGGTTACGAGAATGTCGGTGTAGGCCTTTTAAAAGACTCTTCGTTAATGGGTAATTTCCCCATTCCACCACCCGATGTTCCACGCCCGTTAGTTTCTTCTATCAACATGATCTCCAGCGTACCTCATGCACTTCCTGTGTCTTCTGACTCTTGGATAGTCCCTAACCCTGGAGATCACACTCGTTTCGGTGACATCATGCTGTTAAGTTCGGTTGAGTCTGCTTATCACGCCATTCAATCAACAACACCTTCTACCCCCTCTCTTGATGAGTTTTATCCCAATCCTTTCTGTGTTATCTTTCCCACTGATGAGATGATCATGTCTGTCATGGAGGACACCCCTTGGGATGATGGGCATCATCGTTCCATACTCTTTCTAGAACAACACAATCTTGAATATTACCATCGGATTTCGACTCTGTTGACCAGTGTTGTCATCTCACCCGTTCTTGTGGTCTCAATTGATCCCTTTACGACAGGGGGCATTGATTTCATGACCTGTCACCCTCACTCGGTCGGGGGGCATGGTTACATTACTGTAGCCATGGATTACTTCACGAAATGGTCCGAGGCGAGGTCGACATTTGACAACACTGGTATCCCTTTGAGTGAACCCAAGAATGGGTTGTACTTGAAGAAGTACTATGCATAAATAATTTGTGCACAATTACTTGTATTTTATGTATCATACTTTGTGTGTGTTACTTTAGTTTTCTTTTGATGTTATCTAGTCTCTGCCCTTATGTGACATTGTGTTTGATTGCCATATGTCAGATTCTTTGCTACCCTATATTGGCTTCACTGATGGTGCTAGCCGTAGTACTCAGAACCTAGCTTCCGCTGCCTAGGCAATCTATGCCCCAACAAACGAACTTATATCTTTACTAGGTGTATGTCTTGGCCGTGCAACCAACAACATCGCAGAGTATAGTGTCGTTATTGAATTATTGGTTGATACTATCTCACTCAGAATTCATCATTTGGTTGTGCGACTTGACTCGCAACTTGTAGTACTACAACTAAGTAATATCTACTATATTCGAAGTCCTACTTTGTTACGGGTGTATTTGCGAATTCGTCTCTTGGAACGATATTTTGATCACATTGAATATCAACATATTCCTAGATGTCTTAATAAATTAACAGATGCATTGGCTAATTATGTATTGGACAGACATTTGAACCATTTATAAATCAAACACATTAAAATTCACGCAATATAATGTAAGCTGGTAGAAGCCATTTGTATATATAACGATCAAAAGAGTTTGTTTTTTACAAAAAGTTTGTCCGAAGACCAAAATATCAAAATTTGAATCTCATAGCTTCTACAAAGTGACGTCACGGATGACGTTCACGGTAACACATGACTGCCCTAGAAACCCTACGGAGCAGTCGACCCATAGCTGCTGATACCCCTACAGTGTGACGTTGATCGCGTCGTGGAAACTCTTCCAGAGTCATATCTAGAATTTCTACTGTCAGGCCCTCTAAATTCTGTTCCACCACCTAATAATCTTTGGCATACTGTGTTGGTGGTGCTACTACCTCTCCTCATTGTTGGATAGAAGAGGTGTCAGGAGGTCTATACGGTCCAACATTTGTGTTATCAACAAACATTTTGTGTTAGTCTTTGGATAAATATATAAAACAAAAACATTTGAATATGATAAAAAAATTCAAAAACGTTTAAAAAGAGAAAATGCGTGTACTTCTTACCGAGGTCTCCCCACTGAGCGTCCTCAGGTAGTGCTAAATCCATATCTCCTAGGAAATCCAGCCTGGCATAAGCGTAGTCATCGACCATTAACATCTGGTTCTGAAGCTATTCAAAGAAAATATCGTCGTACTTGACGATTGGTCCTGCCAGGTGCTGGGCCATGAGCCGACACCATCTCAGCATTCTTGGATCCCTAGTACCTGGGAAGTCCCACTCAACCTGTAGTCTAAATACGGGGACCCTCTCGAGGAAGAAGGACTTTAACAAAGATCCATAACCAAATTGTTTCAATTCACCTCGCCTGCATTTGGTTAATTGCCTTTTGATACTGCGAAGCACAACATCTTCCCAGTTAAATACTCGAGGCTCAGTACACTCGATGGCGTACTGGAAGTAGCTCTGTAATGCCATATGAGGAGCATAAATCCTGGCCATCCGAGCTATATTAAAGAGGATAGTGCGGAGGCTCAAGTCTTGTACCCCCCAGATAGAAACTTTTCCTTTTTTCCTCTCGGCCTCAGGTACACATTTTTTATTGCAGTACTCACTCATCTTTAATCCATCGCCTCTACTACCGGTCATGCTGACATAATACCCATGCCTAGATAATCCAGTCAAGAAGTATATGTCCTCAATGTATATGGACAATGTGTGAGCTCCTACATTGAAAACTTGCTGATCTGGGTCCCACATATGGACTAGATACTCCAGTAGTCTGACTTGGGCCCTCATGCCCAGGATGCGAAAGTATTTTAAGAGCCCACAATATCTCAATGCATCTATGGTGGGAGGATGATTCTCGGCATATTCATTATCCTCTTCATGTTCTCGTTCACGCCACTCAAGAACCATGTTTATGGCTATTTATCCACACAAGGAACATAAAAGGAGGATTAATGATTTTTTTCATGATCTATATTTTTTTTCATTGGCTAAATATTTAAAAAAAAAATGGGTTCTGCAGTTCTTGCAGGTGCCTAATTTACACAATGTGAATACCTCGCAGGTGCCTCAAGTCTCACCTGTGAGAACGCATCATTCTCGCAGGCCCCGTATGGGCTGCCTGAGAGAATGCCTATGCGCATGTAGAGTTCAAAAAATAACTTGAAACTAAAAAATTAACCAATGAAATCAAAAATTTAAACCATGAGAATGTCAAGGATGAAGAGCTTACCTTAATGCTGCAGATGGCTCGTTGAATGATCTCTTGTAGCTCCCAAAAATCGACGCCAAGTTTGGAGGGTAAAAGGGGGGTTTTGGAGCTCAGTATTGGAAATGTGAAATGATATGGTAAAAATGGTTATTTACTCATTTGATTTACTTTTTACTATGTCATTTTGAGTTTTTATGCTTATTTATTGATTAAACCTAATCCCTAATATTAAGTTGAGTGTATTTCTTGCAGGTGTGATGATTTTGATTATTCAATGCAGGGTTATGGACATATTTTCTCCATTATGGTGTGTTTTTGATGGTTTTTGATGGTTCTTACATAAAACCTCGAGCGTCGTTTTTGTCCGTTCTTGCGCTCATGAAAAACATAAGAACATGATCGAGCATAGTTTTATCACTTTTTTGGGCTCAACAAGGTTATACGAAAAAGGAACCCCCCTGGAGTTCTCTTTAAGCTCTTTTCAGACTCTCTAAACATGAAAAGATCATCGAGAGACCTTGCTATTTTCACGCTCTCTAACGTATTTGAAGTACACGTCTGGTGAGCGATAATTTATCTCTTTTTCGGTCTCTTCCAGACTATTTTACGAAAAAGGAACTGAGAGAGTTCTCTTTTAAGTGTTTTTCCAAACTCTATAATCTTGAAAAACCTTCGAGTTTACTATCTTTGGATTCGTTAAACAAACGTTGACAGACCCATGATGGGACTGAACCACTCCTTCTTAGGGTTAGTTAAATATACTCTGAGGGACTCATCTGAAGGATGAGCTTATATCAACAAGCATATGTTATCCTCCTCAAGCTTGCGTAAAAATAAAGAGGTACTCGCCAGAAATGGTGGGGGAAAATTTGGGAAAGGGATATGTTTCATTTTGGTATTGATTGGCAGTAAGTGTCACTCTTGAACATGACACCCCCTATTCATCATTTGAAGCCGGTTTGGGAAATCCATTTGTCTCTCTTTTGATTTATTACAAGGTCATTCCATGTGTCATATTTGAGTCAATCCTATCAAATCATTGGTCATGTCATTCATATGTTCAAGAGAATTCCATCTGAAACCTATATTGAGTCGACCATCTGCAGTTATCCATTCTCTCCGTGTCGGCCTTCCCTGTGTCCAGTCCAATTTGCAACATGCTCTGTTTGAATTTGAAACTATGTTAATCGTTTCATGTCATTGATGAGGGATACATCAAGGCCCTCCTGTGACGAGTTTTTTTCCGTCGACTTCAGCTCATTATCCAGAATCAATACTTAGAAATTATTTAGTACCTTGGAACTTGCACGCCTCAATGGAAAGTTTCCTCACTTTCAACAATGGGTTTACATCATTGACCCTTGATCGAAAGAATCTGTTGAATGTTTGACATCAACTCATTTATTCACATTTTATGAATTGTACTATAGTACCTTGGGAGTCATTGACATCAATGGTGATTTCCCTCACACTTGTTAACGGTTTTATCAATGACCGATAATCAAGTGGTTTCTACCATGTTCGACTTCAACACATGTAATCACATGGTTATATTCATACTTTGGGCGACGAGATTGAAGACCCTGGATATTATCTTTGTGATCCAGGTTGCGATGGAGTATGTATAATTTGTGACACATAGATCCACTGTGTATGTTTCGTGGCTATGTCGTCTTGATTTGAAATTTTTCGCACAGATCCACAGTGTATTCAGGTGGCTATGCTATATTTTGATGGCATGGATCCACAGTGTATGATTGGTGGCCATGAAATTTGTCTATAATTTCATTAGTCTATGATCTAAGTATGGGAATTCCTACCTCAGAATTGGTATATATGATATTCTGCAGATGCTTGGGTGTTTGCAGGTTTCCGATTAGATGTGCTCCTGGTTCTCGACACACACATGCAACTTACAAAGTCTATCGACTATCACTAGTTCCAATATCATACTTTGGGAGGCATTATGTTGCCCATAATTTTGGTCATCATGATGATGTATTGATGATGGTGTACTCAGGCTCTTCATTAGAACTTTCTCCTGAGAAAAGTTACCTTCATCTCTTTCCAGAAATCACATTTTTGAGGAAGGTTCACAGGCTGCTAATACATTTGCCTGTGAGAATGCATGATTCTCGTAGGCTGCCTTAAGACAGGGTGCGAGATGTTCACACTGCATCTAACTACTAGGGTGTGAACTCTTTCTAAAGAAGGGAAAAAGATGAATTCTCGAAGCTTCTAGAAGGGAATCTTCTAGAAGGATGAGACGACATTCGAATGGTTATCTAAATACTGGATTTCCTGATATTTTGGGATCATTCTTATCAAAGTAAATAATTCATTCTCTCCTATATATTGAGGGGATTCTCATGGAAAAGGTTAGAAGCAAACAAGAAAGAGATTTATTGGAGAATTGGTGAGATATTGTATGAAGGACTGAAACTACAGCAACTAAGGAAATCCAACAAGATTATCAAAGGTGGTTGATCTTCTTCATGCAAGTGAGAAAGTGTGTGTGTCAGAGCTAAGGGCCATTGAAAGGAAGTTTGCAACATCAAGGCTCAGGTTGTAACCTTTAATTTCCATCAATATAATACAGTAATGTGTCCCTTTCCCATAAAGTTAATTCCACTTTATTGTATAACTCCTTGATCATATACATAGATTGACTGTTGAATAGATTGTGTTTTCTTCACTTTGGTTGGTTTGTATGGTTTTGATCTTGACTATACGAGAGCACTGGAGTGAAGCAGGAGAAACAAAGACCAAAGGAAGTGATCATAAGTATGTTCTTTGATCCTATCTTCTAGTACATTCAATAGTTAAAATCTAGGGAAAGAGTATCATTCTGTCTTGCTTTGTTCTAGATCCAGGTGGATCTAGGGAGATCAGTTTCTGTCCGCACTTACGTATTTATCCAATAACAAAATTGGCGACTCCACTGGGGACAATCCCATTTTCTTGGTGGCTTTTTGCATTTTTCTGTGGCCATTTGCTCTAGTTTCATTTTTCTCCTGTCCTATCAGTCTCTGAGTCTTCAAGATATCCTGATCGACCTTCTGAGTCCAGAAGCCTTTTTGAATTTTACTTCATTTTTCAAATTTTTGGATATGTTCAGGAATTCTTGCACTGCACTTCATTGCAGCCTGCGAGAATTGGGAGGGTTCGCACCCTGCACATAGGTTTCAGTGTGAGGTTCTCGCACCTTGCTAAAAGGTCACCTGCGAGAATCATAGATTCTCGCACTGTGTAATATTGCTTACCTGCGAACATGATTTTTTGAAAATTTTGAAAATGAGTTTTGGTCTTTCTAACTACTCAGATTAGTTGAATTACCTCTTATAAGTTTCTTGGACCATTGATTGATATATTTCTTGCTTTAGTTTGCATGTGTGAATAGTCTTAGGTTTTCAAGGATTTTCTTTTCATTTGTGGCTTGACTTTCGTTTCTTGACTCTTCTTGGCAAACCCACACTCTCTGACTTCAGATTCTGAGTGTGTTTGATTAGTTGAGAACCAGTGATTGGTTGAAAGTTGAGTACTTGGTTTTTCTCATTGGCTTATTGGTTTGAAAGAACATTTTCGTTTGCATTGAGAAGACTAATTGGTTTACTCTTTATTTTTGCTTTCATTGAAAGAGTTGATTGGGTTGTTATTGCTTGATTCTTTATGATTTGATTTTCTGCTCTCTCATTGGTATAGTGAGGGTTCTTTTTGGAAAGTGAACAACAAGCTTTTCTTTCAAAAAATTGTTTTTGTCTTTTAGAAAACATTGAAAAATCAAATTTTAGAGATTGTTGAAGTATTTGAAAAAGACACATAGAGCATTTTCATTTGATAAGTGATTGTTTGTGATGGAATTTGAAAGGAAATTTTGCATTGTAGTACAGGGTTGATCTGGAAAATATTCTCTCTCTCCCATACATAGGATTCATTGAACGAAAATTGTTATATTTCATTCTCATCCTTGCATTGTTTGGGTCAGAGTCATACAACATAAGTTTCATTTCTGTTACCTTTGAGTAAAAAACAGCTCTTAAGAACATTGCATAATCATAAAATTTATCTAGTAACTCTTTTCTAGGGCTCTTTTACACCAACATTTAGCTAGGCTAGTGCTTTGGAGTAGGAAGAGAGATACACTCTCCAAAAGCTCAAAACACACAATAGCATCTTAAGTTAGGGAGTGTTAAATTCCATTTGCAATATACTATCCTGGGAAGCCCTTCTCACACAAGGGTAAAGCACTAGGTCACATTGGTGTTGGAAAAGTTACTCACCCTGCTTTGTTGACATCAGTGTAGAGATTGCACGTATTATGAGGGTCACTCGGAGGTATACCCACAATGATGAGTGGAAGCCTTTTGAGTTGATTTCAGGCTAGATACCCTTTCCTTGCGTGTGGATCGGACTGTTGACTGTTCCCCCAGGATTTACTGTTGTTGGTGGTGACCTTAGTGGCTTATCTCTCTAGGTTCTTACCCAAGGTGACTGTGGAGGGGAAAGTCTTCACGGTACCTGGAATTGACGTTGACCAAACTCACTCGGGCTCCTTGGAGGGTATAACCATGATTATGTGTGGGAGCTTGCACCAGGGTGTTAGTCCATTAAGCAGGTCGTCAGTGTAACTTTTCCACCTTAGCCCCACCCCTTCTCGTCTCGTTGTTGCGACGTTGGATTTCATCACCAACTAGTGGCTTCAACATTAGAAGGTCTTGTTTGCCTGGTGATTGCTTCCTAGATTTTGTTTACTAGTGCATGTTGTTTGTTTCTCGAAGTTGGCCATAGGAATTTCTTCGCAGAGCTTGTCACTCATTTACAATAGCTTCCCCACGTCATTCATGTAGAATGCAGGGTTTATCTCCCGAACATCTGGACGTTTCACAACCCTTGCCTACAACTACACCTGAGGGCTCTCCTCGGCAGAGTGAAGTCCCAGACGTTTCTACACCACCTCCACAGGTAGAATGAACTAACTCTCTAGAACCTTACCGAATTACCAATACTAGAGAATATTTTTGAATTCGCCGTGGTGAACGATCCTTTGTGCGATTAAATTCTTCCAGAGAAAATGTTCCCAACCCAAAAAGCTTTCCCGTTGCGTGCTCTTGAATGTATGCATCTCCTTCAACAATGCCAACATGGAAAGAGTACAAGCACCACAACAAATTGGCACCCTAGAGTGCCAATCAATGAAAAGGAAAAGCCCTCTCAGGGAGCCACAACAATCCCTCAAACTCCACGTACATAGAATGGAAAGGGGTTTTTCTTACAAGTGCCTCCCACAACGAGCATTGCCATCATTACTGCTCATGTCTTACCGATCAAAGATGGCAAAAAATTGGATGTCGACCACCCTACAAATGACCCAAGGCCAATCTTCAGGCAGACCCGACAACCAGCTCATTTCCCGCACCACCTTTCGCACGAATGGAAAACCTCCTCCGTCAATCATGATAATAATGAGCCGAGAACCAACCAACCCTACAAATGGGACTAGGCCAAATCTTCAGGTGGACCCAGTAGGCAGCTCCTTTTTATCACATCACCCCTGGCAAAAAATGCCAATCCGACAAAACCGACCGAAGGGCCTACGACACGACTCATGTGCTACCGAGAATTTTTTTCTAAGCCATACAACAACAGATGAAAGGCTCGCAAGGAAGCCACAACAATCACTCAAACTCCATGAACTGTGAAGAAGAGTTCTCATTCAAAGAACCTCCCAAGACGAGCTTCGCTACACTTACCACTCATGTGCTACCAAGCAATGTGATAAAAATCCACGAATCGACTAACCCTGCAAATGGCCCTAGGCCAATCTTTGGGTGGTGGACCCGACAGGTGGCTCCTTTTTATCACACCACCCCTCACACTAAATATGGAGCTTCACTACGCTTACCGCTCATGTTCTACTGAGCAACGTGATAACAAGACAAAAACCAACCAACCATGCAAATGGCCCTAGACCAATATTCAGGCAAACCCGGTAGGTAGGCTCCTTTTTATCACATCACCCCTGGAACGAAATGCCGAAATCCAACAAAATCAGAGGGCCTGGGACACAAATCACATGCTATACCAAGAAATTTTTGTTCTAAGCCATACAACAACAGATGCAAGGCCCCGTAAGGAAGCCACAACAATCACTCAAACTCCACAACAAGTGAAGAAGAGTTCTCTTTCAAAGCGCCTCCTGAGATGAGCTTCACTACACTTACCACTCATGTGCTACCAAGCAACGTGATAACGAGCTGATAATCAATCAACCCTGCAAATGGCCCTAGGCCAATCTTTGGGTGGAACCAACATGCAGCTCCTTTTTTTTACATCACCCCTCGCACAAAATGCAGAAATCCAACAAAACAGAAGATCCAGCAACCCAACTCGCATGTTACCAAGAATTTTCCAAATGCAAGGGGCCCTGCAAGGAAGCCACAACGATCACCCAAACTCCAGGATGAGTGGAGAAGAGTTCTCTCTTTCAAAGTTCCTCCCAAGATGAGCTTCACTACCACTTACCACTCATGTGCTACCGAGCAACGTGTGATAACAAGCTGAAAACTGACCAACCCTGCAAATTCCCCTAGGCCAATCTTTGAGTGGACCCAGTAGGCAGCTCCATTTTATCACTCACATCACCCCTCGCACAAAATGCCAAATCCAAAAAAACAAAACCAAAGAGTTGGGGACACAACTTGTGTGGGGAAAAACTCGGGGATCCCCAAAGGCAAGGCTAGGCGAGTTCGCAAGAGGGGCACCCACCGGAGAAAAAAATTGGGGTTTCCAGAGGATCCGCAAGGCGAGTTGGCGAAAGGGGCACCCAAAACTAAGGCGATTTGGCAACATGAAATCCCAACCAACTAAACCGAAAGAGACAATGACAGAGGTGCGGTGGGGAAAAAACTTGGGGTTTCCAGAGGGAACGCAAGGTAGTTGGCAAGAGGAGCGCCCAAAACCAAGGCGAGTTGGCAAGAGGAGAGATTAACCAACAAAACCGAAGGGGGTCGGTGATAGAGGTGCGGTGGGGAAAAAACTTTGGGTTTCCAAAGGAAAAGAAAGGCGAGTTGGTGAAAGGGGCGCCCAAAACTGAGGCGAGTCGGCAAGAGGAGCACCCAACCAACAAAATCGAAAGAACAATGACAGAGGCGTAGTGGGGAAAAAACTTGGGGTCTCCAGAGGGAACACAAGGTGAGTCGGCCAAAGGGGCACCCAAAACTGAGGTGAGTGGCCAAGAGGAGCACCCAACCAACAAAATCGAAAGAACAGTGATAGAGGCATGGTGGGGAAAAAACTTGGGGTTTCCAGATGAAACGCAAGGTGAGTCGGCCAAAGGGGTGCCCAAAATCGAGGTGAGTCGGCAAGAGGAGCGCCCAACCAACAAAACCGAAAGAACAGCGACAGAGGTGCGGTGGGGAAAAAACTTGGGGTTTCTAGAGGGAACACAAGGTGAGTCGGCCAAAGGGGCTCCAACAATCGAGGCGAGTCGGCAAGAGGAGCACCCAACCAACAAAACCAAAAGAATAGCGACAGAAGCACGATGGGGAAAAAACTTGGGGTTACGAGAGGGAACACAAGGCGAGTCTGCCAAAGGGGCTCCCAAAACTGAGGCGAGTCGCGAAGAGGAGCGCCCAACCAACAAAACTGAAAGAACAGTGACAGAGGCACGATGGGGAAAAACTTGGGGTTTCCAGAGGGAACGTAAGGCGAGTCGGCCAAAGGGGCACCCAAAAATAAGGCGAGTCACCAAGAGGAGTGCCCAACCAACAAAACCAAAAGAACAGCGACAAAGGCATGTTGGGGAAAACACTTGGGGTTTCCAGAGGGAACGTAAGGCGAGTCGGCCAAAGGGGCACCCAAAAATAAGGCGAGTCGCCAAGAGGAGCACTCAACCAACAAAACCCAAAGAGCCAGTGAAAGAGGTACGATGGGGAAAAAACTTGGGATTTCTAGAGGGAACACAAGGCGAGTCGGCGAAATGGGCGACCAAAACCGAGGCGAGTCGGCAAGAGTAGCACCCAACCAACAAAACCGAAAGAACAAGCGACAGAGGTGTGGTGGGGACAAAGCTTGGGGTTTCCAGAGGAAACGCAAGGCGAGTCGGTGACATGGGCGCCCAAAACTGAGGCGAGTCTCCAAGAGGAGCTCCCAACCAACAAAACCCAAAGAGCCTGCAACAGAGGTTCATTGGGGAGAAAACTTGGGGTTTCTAGAGGGAACGCAAGGCGATCCGGCCAGAGGGGCGCCCAAAATCGAGGCGAGTCACCAAGAGGAGCACCCAACCAACAAAACCCAAAGAGCCGGCGACAGAGGTGCGGTGGGGAGAAAACTTGGGGTTTCCAGAGGGAACGCAAGGCGAGTCGGCTAG
>SNQJ01S0157200.1:35036-47423 GCA_010110895.2 Picea sitchensis
ATGGATAAGAACAAATTTTGGCTTGGAGGTAGACTTTTTAATACGGCCTCACCAAGGTTGGGCACCCCAACACAATGCAAGGCGCGTCTGCAATATGGGCGCCCAAATGCAATGCATGGCAAGTTCGCAAGATGGGTGCCCAAACGAAAAACCGATCCACAACGAAAACGTCCACACAAGGGAGCACTAGGCTAAAAGACGAGCTAGAGGATGGATAAGAACAAATTTTTGCTTGGAGGTAGACTTTTTAATACAACCTCACCAAGGTTGGGTGCCCCAATGCAATGCAAGGCACATTCGCAAGATGGGTGCCCAAACGCAATGCAAGGCGAGTTCGCAAGATGGGCGCCCAAACCAAAAACCGATCCGCAACGAAAACATCCACACAAGGGAGCACTAGGCTAAAAGACAAGTTGGAGGATGGATAAGAACAAATTTTTGCTTGGAGGTAGACTTTTTAATACGGCCTCACCAAGGTTGGGCACCCGAATGCAACGCAAGGTGTGTCTGCAAGATGGGCGCCCAAACGCAACGCAAGGCGAGTTCGCAAGATGGGTGCCCAAACAAAAAACTCATCCGCAACGAAAACTTCCACACAAGGGAGCACTAGGCTAAAAGATGAGGTGGAGGATGGATAAGAACAAATTTTGGCTTGGAAGTAGACCTTTTAATATGGCCTCACCAAGGTTGGGCGCCCCAACGCAACGCACGGCGTGTCCGCAAGATGGGCGCCCAAACGCAACGCAAGGCGAGTTCGCAAGATGGGCACCCAAACAAAAAACTCATCCGCAATGAAAAACATCCACACAAGGGAGAACTAGGCTAAAAGATGAGCTGGAGGATGGATAAGAACAAATTTTGGCTTGGAGGTATATTTTTTAATACGGCCTCACCAAGGTTGGGTGCTCGAACGCAACGCAAGGCGTGTCTGCAAGATGGGTGCCCAAACACAATGCAAGGCGAGTTCGCAAGATGGGCGCCCAAATGAAAAACCGATTCGCAACGAAAACATCCACACAAGGGAGCACTAGGCTAAAAGACGAGCAGGAGGATGGATAAGAAAAAATGTTGGCTTGGAGGTAGAATTTTTAGTACGACCTCACCAAGGTTGGGCTCCCGAACGCAACGCAAGGCGAGTTCGCAACATGGGCCCCCAAACGCACGAAGCGTCGTAACGAAAACACCCACACAAGGGAGCAATAGGCAAAAAGACGAGCCAGAGGACGGATAAGAACCAATTTTGTCTTGGAGGTAGATTTTTTAGTATGCCTGAACGCAATGCAAGGCGAGCTCGCAATATGGGCGCCCGACCAACAAAACAGAAGAGCCAGCGACAAAACTCATGTGCAAAAAAAATTAGCGGTTTCCACAAGGCAAGGAAGGGCGAGTTGACAAGGTGGGCACGCAAAGGCAAGGTTAGTTGACAACTTGGGCCCCCAAAGGCAAGGCGACTTGGAAATATGGGCGCCCACAAGGGGAGTCGTTGCAAGACTCGAGCTGGCAAGATGGGCACCAAAATGGAACAAGAGCCGAGTTGGCAAGATGGGCGCCCCAACGCAATGCAAGGCGAGATTGCAAGATTGCTTCCCAAATGCAACGCAGTGCAAGTTGGAAAGGTGGGTTCCCGAACACAAAGCAAGGTTGCTAGTACACAAGATGGACGCCAAAATGCAACGCAAGGCGAGTTCGCAAGATGGGCGCCCAAACGAAAAAATGATCCGTAACGAAAACGACCACACAAGGGAGCACTAGGAAAAAATACGAGTCGGAGGATGGATAAGAACCAATTTTGGCTTGGAGGTAGATTTTTTAATACGGCCTCACCAAGGCTGGGCACTCGAACGCAATGCAAGGCAAGTTTGCAACATGGGTGCCCATACGCACGAAGAGCCGTAACGAAACGCACAAGAATCTTGGCCAAGGTTTGGCGACCAAGGGCAAGGCAAGGCGAGTTGGCAAGAGGGGCACCCAAATGCAATGCAAGGCCAGTTGGCAAGGTGGGTGCCCAAACGCACGAAGAGCCGTAACAAAACACACGAATGGCCATAATGAAACGCACGAAGAGCCATAACGAAAATGACCACACAAGGGAGCGCTAGGCAAAAAGACAAGCCATAAGACGGATAAGAACCAATTTTGGCTTGGAGGTAGATTTTTTAATACGGCCTCACCATGGTTGGGCGCCTAAACACAAGGGAAGGCGAGTTCGCAAGATGGGCGCCTGAATGCAACGCAAGGTGAGTTCGCAACATGGGTGCTCAAACGCATGAAAATCCATAATGAAACGCACGAGAAGCTTGCCCAAGGTTGGGTGACCAAGGGAAAGGCAAGGTGAGTTGGCAAGAGGGGAACCCAAACTCAATGCAAGGCCAGGTGGCAAGATGGGTGCCCAAATGCACGAAGAGCCGTAACAAAATGCATGAATGGCCGTACCAAAATGCACGAAGAGCCGTAACAAAAATGACCACACAAGGGAGCACTAGGAAAAAAGGCGAGCCAGAGGACGGATACGAACCAATTTTGGCTTGGAGGTAGATTTTTCAATATGGCCTCATTAAGTTTGGGTGCCCGAATGGAACGAAAGGCGAGTTCACAAGATGGGCGCCCAAACGCCTTGCAAGGCGAGTTTGCAACATGGGCGCCCAAACGCACGAAGAGCCGTAACGAAACACACAAGGAGCCTGGCTAAGGTTGGGCGACCAAGGGCAAGGCAAGTCGAATTGGCAAGAGGGGCACCCAAACGCAATGCAAGGCCAATTGGCAAGATGGGCACCGAAACGCACGAACGGCTGTAACGAAACGAACAAAGAGCTGCAATGAAACACACGAAGAGCCGCAACGAAACGCATGAAGAGCCACAACGAAAACGACCACACAAGAGAGCACTAGGCAAAAAGATGAGCCGGATGATGGATAAGAACCAATTTTGGCTTGGAGGTAGATTTTTTAATACGGCCTCACCAAGGTTGGGTGCCCGAACGCAAGGCAAGGCGAGTTCGGAAGATGGGTGCCCAAACGCACAAAAATCCGTAATGAAACGCACGAGGAGCCTGACCAAGGGCAAGGCAAGGCGAGTTGGAAGGAGGGGCACCCAAACACAATGCAAGGCCAGTTGGCAAGATGGGCGCCCAAACACACGAAGAGTCATAACGAAATGCACGAAGAGCTGCAACGTAACGCACGGAGAGCTGTAACGAAATGCATGAACGGCCGTAATGAAACGCACGAAGAGTTGTAATGAAAATAACCACACAAGGGGCACTAGGCAAAAAGACAAGTCAGATGACGGATAAGAACCAATTTTGGCTTGGAGGTAGATTTTTTAATACAGCCTCACCAAGGTTGGGGGCCCGAACGCAACTCTAGGTGAGGTCGCAAGATGGGTGTCCCAACTCAACGCAAGGCGACTTCACAACATGGGTGCCCAAACGCACGAAGAGTTGTAACAAAACGCATGAGGAGACTGGCCAAGTTTGGGCGACCAAGGGCAAGGCAAGGCGAGTTGGCAAGAGGGGCACCCAAACGAAATGCAAGACCAGTTAACAAGATGGGCGCCCAAATGCACGAAGAGCCATAACAAAGCACACGAATAGCCGTAACGAAACGCACGAAGAGCCGTAACGAAAACGAACACACAAGGGAGCTGTAGGAAAAAAGATGAGTTGGAGGATGGATAAGAACCAATTTTAGCTTGGAGGTAGATTTTTTAATACGACCTCACCAAGGTTGGTCGCCTGAACGCAACGCAAGGTGAGTTCGCAAGATGGGCGCCCAAACGTAACGCAAGGCGACTTCACAACATGGGCACCCAAACGCATGAAGAGTTGTAACGAAATGCACAAGGAGCCTGGCCAAGGTTGGGTGACCAAGGGCAAGGCAAGGTGAGTTGGAAAGAGGGGCACCCAAATGCAATGCAAGGCCGGTTGGCAAGATGGGTTCCCAAACACACGAAGAGCCGTAACAAAATGCACGAACGACCGTAACGAAACGAACGAAGAGCCGTAACGAAAACGACCACACAAAGGGAGCACTAGGCAAAATGACGATCCAAAGGACGGATAAGAACCAATTTTGGCTTGGAGGTAGATTTTTTAATATGGCCTCACCAAGGTTGGGCACCCGAATGCAACGCAAGGCAAGTTCACAAGATGGGCGCCCAAACGCAACGCAAGGCGACTTCGCAACATGGGCAGCCAAACGCATGAAGAGCCGTAACAAAACGCACGAGGACCCTGGCCAAGGTTGGGCAACCAAGGGCTCGGCAAGGCGAGTTGGCAAGAGGGGCACCCAAATGCAATGCAAGTCCAGTTGGCAAGATGGGTGGCCAAACGCATGAAGAGCCATAATGGAACGCACAAATGGCTGTAACAAAACGCAGGACGATCCGTAACAAAATGCATGAAGAGCTGTAACGAAAACAACCACACAAAGGGAGCACTAGGCAAAAAGACGAGCCAGAGGACGGATAAGAACCAATTTTGGCTTGGAGGTAGATTTTTTAATATGGCCTCTCCAAGGTTGGGTGCCCGAACGCAACGAAGGGCGAGTTCACAAGATGGGAACCCAAACACAACACAAGGCGAGTTCTCAACATGGGTGCCCAAAAGCACGAAGAGCCGTAACGAAACACACCAAGAGCCTGGCCAATGTTGGGCGACCAAGGGCAAGGCAAGACGAATTGGAAAGAGGGGCACCCAAACGCAATGCAAGGCCATTTGGCAAGCTGGGAGACCAAACGCACGAAGAAGTGTAAAGAAATGCATGAACAACTGTAACAAAATGCACGATGAGCTGTAACAAAATGCACAAAGAGCCATAACGAAAACGACCACACAAGGGAGCACTGGGCAAAAAGATGAGCCGGAGGACGGATAAGAACCAATTTTGGCTTGGAAGTAGATTTTTTAATATGGCCTCACCAAGGTTGGGCACCCGAACGCAACACAAGGCGAGTTCGCAACATGGGCTCTCGAACGCAATGCAAGGCAAGTTCGCAACATGGGTGCGCAAATGCACGAAGAGCCGTAATGAAATGCATGAACAACACGGGAAAGGTAAGGCGAGTTGGCAAGAGGAGCACCCAAATGCAATGCAAGGCCATTTGGCAAGATGGGCGCCCAAACACATGAAGAGTGGCAACGAAACGCACAAAGAGCCATAACGAAAATGACCACACAAGGGAGCACTAGGCAAAAAGATGAGCTGGATGATGGATAAGAACCAATTTTGGCTTCAAGGTAGATATTTTAATACGACCTATCCAAGTTTGGGAGACCAAGGGCAAGGCAAGGTGATTCAGCAAGAGGGGCACCCAAACGCAACACAAGGCAAGTTGGCAAGATGGGCCCCCAAACGCACGAAGAGCCGCAACAAAAATGACCACACAAGGGAGCACTAGGAAAAAAGACCAGTTGGAGGATGGATAAGTACCAGTTTTGGCTTGGAGGTATATTTTTTAATACGGCATGGCCAAGGTTGGGTGACCAAGGGAAAGGCAAGGTGAGTTGGCAAGAGGGGCACCCAAACGCAATGCAAGGCGAGTAGGCAAGATGGGTGGCCAAACAAACGAAGAGCTGTAATGAAAACAACCACACAAGGGAGAACTAGGCAAAAGGGCAAGCTGGAGGATGGATAAGAACCAATTTTGTCTTGGAGATAGAGTTTTTTATACGGCATGGCCAAGGTTAGGCAACCAAGGGAAAGGCAAGGTGAGTTGGAAAGATGGGCGCCCAAATGCACAAAGAGCACGTGCAAGGCAAGGCAAGTTGGAAAGAGGGGCACGCAAATGCAATGTGAGGCCAGTTGGCAAGATGGGTGCCCAAACGCACGAAGAGTTGTAATGAAACTCACAAAGAGCTGTAATGAAAACGACCACACAACACAAGGGAGAACTAGGCAAAAAGACAAGACAAATGACGGATAAGAACCAATTTTGGCTTCGGGTAGATATTTTAATACGGCTTGGCAAGGCAAGGCAAGGCAAGGAAAGGAAACATGAGTTAGGGAAAGGGAAGGCAAGGTGCCAAGGGGAAAGTAAAGGCAAGGTGCTAGGAGGCAAGGCAAGGGAAGGTGCAAGGGAGGCAAGGCATGGCAAGGCACCAAGAGGCAAGGCATGGCAAGGAAAGGCAACGTGCTAGGAAGCAAGGCAAGGGAAGGTGCCAGGAGGAAAGGCAAGGTGTGTCGGCATGAGGAGACCTCACGAAAATTTGGGAACGGCCACACAATTCAGTGCCAGGAAAGAAGACAAGACAACCACTGGATAAGGAGTAAAGTTGGTCACAACTTAACTTTTTTAGGGTGGCCTGGGCAGGGCAAGGTGTCGGGACGCAAGGCACAATGAAAAGCGCTTGGAGGCAAGGAAAGGAAAGGTAGTGCTAGGAAAGAAGACGAGCCAATCGTCGGAGAAGGAGTGAAGGTGGTCGCAACTACACTTTTTTAAGATGGCCTAGGGAAGGAAATGCAAGGAGAGGCGTGCGAGGAGGAAAGATAATGCAAGGTAGTGCTAGGCAAGAGGATGAGTCAATCGCCGGATAAGGAGTGAAGGTGGTCACAACTCAACTTTTTTAAGACATCCTAGGCAAGGCAAGACAAGGAAAGGTGCCAAGAGGCAAGCCAAGGCAAGGTGCGAGGAGGCAAGTCAGGGCAAGGAGCCAAGAGCCAAGGCAAGGCACCAGGAGGCAAGGCAGGGCATGGCTAAAGGCAAGGCAAGGTAGCGCCAGGCAATAAGATGTGTCGACTATCAGATAAGGTGTAAAGATGGTCAGAACTTAACTTTTTAAAGATGGCATGGGCAAGGCAAGGCAAGGAAAGGCATCGGGACGCAACGCAAGGCAAGGCAGGGTAGGGCACGTCACAAGGACAGGCAAGGCATGAAGAGGCAAGGCAATGCAGGGCACAACGCATGGCAGGCCAAGGAAAGGTGTGAGCGGACGAGTTGGGGCGCGACGACCCAACCAATGGGTGATTTGGTGGACGCATCATGACTTAGGAGGACCCATGCGGTGAGTTGGTGAGTCGACCCGACTCTCATGCCAAATGGTGCGGCGATCCATGGGATGGAGTGAGCACAAATAAGTAAGGCATGAGTTGGGATGAGTTAAGGCAGAAAAAATCGAGCAGAGAAGAGTGAAGATAGATTCAACTAAGTGTCTCAGTTGGGCATCTCGATGGAGAGCACACGAAGAGTCTCAAAGTTGAGTCACTGGACGAGTTGGCAGTGCACGCGACAGAGAGGAGACTTGTGACAGACGTGCAAGGTGGACTCAGGTTGTGGTAGAGGGGTCCTATGAGACAGTGAAGTGAGGAAAAATCCGTCGAAGTGACTTGGCCAAATTCTATATGTCTTTGTATGGAGCTGCGGCTCCCCTCTTGTGGACGTCTCTCATTGTAACATTCTGTACATTGTGATCTACGGGTGTTAGGCAAAGTTTGTGTTGCCCAAACACACGTGTGTCTCTTTCTCGTGTATGGATGATTTCATGTTCTTAATGGCTTAAATGACTAAGTATAGAACAGTGTAATTGTCCAAGTGTAAACAATGCATGTTTAGTGTAACTTGACACAATTGGCTCGGGACAGAGTATGGGTGTGCCCTGAGTGAGGCGTAGTCCGGGTGGAGTATGACTTAGGCAGGCCAAGCCACTAAGCCAAAAACATCGTGGTGTCGGGCGACTTGGGAGTGCCATGTCGAGTTGGATCCCTGGGCAGACTGTGGGCACGTGAAAGACTCGGCGTATGATTGGGTGGATTGCACGTTGGGTCCACATTGGACATGGAGTGGATTGCACGTTGGGTCCACATTGGACATGGAGTGGATTGCAAGGCACCTTTTCCAATATATAAGGAGGAAACCTCCATCGTGCAAAGTCATCCAATAAGAGTTCAATCGATGAGTGCCTGACAAGGGTGGACAAGGATTTATGAGGCGAAAAGTCTAGGTTTGGGGGCACAGTAAACTACTTGGACGATGTCTACACAAAGGACTTAGACATCTTGGCAAGTGTCTGAGGCACAACAGAGCTAGACTGAGGTTGCGTTAAGCAAGGAAGAGGCGCTGCAAGAGGCAGATCCACGGACGCATCGGGGGTTGGATTGTGCAAGTCTTTTGGGCAGTAGGGAGACGTGTCATGACTTATTTTTATTTCTATGAAAGAGTCGCAGGGAGAAGGCTGCACCCACTTCCTTGTTGTATCTTCGGAAACACTCTTCGTATTAATAAGCTTAAGGAATCCTCCCACAACGGTGTGTTGTGGTCTCTTTATACTTGTTGGATGCTATTGCTCCTTGTGTTGTTGTGGATGTCAAGGTATTGATGTGTATTGGCCAGGTGTCAAAATGGAATCGAGATGCTTTAAGGCCACAGTTGGACGTGTGCCTATTGTTAGAGAACTCAGTTGCATATCTAACGAACTGTAGCTCAAGGCACAGTTATCAATGGTCCTTAAGTGAAGAGGCATAGTTCGATTGTAGTAGGGGCACGTTGGTCACGCCCTTGCGGCTGAGGCAAGGCAGGAATGCACCACCAGGGGTTTCCCACACTTGTGTGGTTTCCATCTCGTGGTCAGACACAAAAACCCCAAATTCCCCCTCACTTGGACGGTTTCCATCGTGGTTGGACACAGACACCCCGAATTCCCCCGCACTTGGATGGTTTCTGGTGTGGTAGGACATGGAAACCCCGAATATCCTACACTTGGACGATTCCCATCACGTCACAATATGGAAACCCTGGATTTTTCTTCATGGACTCGAAAACCTCGATTTTTCCGTCACTTTCACGATTTCTTTTGCGGCTGGACATGGAAACACTGGATTTCCCACTCTTGCATGGTTGGTTTCTCGACCGACTCAGAAACCTCAGATTTTCCTACATGTGCATGATTATTCTTTCTCGACCGACATGGGAACCCTTGATTTTCCCGCACTTGCATGGTTTCCTGTCGCAACAAAACACAGGAAAATCGAATTTTCCGTGCTCGCACCGGTTCTCTCTCGTCCGGGGCTGGAAACCCCGAATTTCCCACACTTGCACGGTTCTTATCGCGGACGGACCTGGAAGCCCCAAGTTTCTCTCACTTAGCTTGGGCGGCTCCCATCGCGGCCAGACATGGAAGCCTGAGGTTTCCCACATTTACGCTTGGGTTAGTTTCGTCGCGGTCGAATATGGAAACCCTAGGTTTCCCACGCTTGCGATTTTGGGTGGTTTCCGTTGCGGTCGGACATGGAAACCACGAGTTTCCCATGCTTGGACTTTTGGGCAGGTTCCGTCATGGCCAGACATGGAAACCCCCAGGTTTATCACACTTGTGCTTGGGTAGTTTTCGTCGCGGCCAGACATGGAAACCCCCCACGCATGGGAAGTTTCACTCTCGGTCGACTTGGAAACCCCGAATTTCGTCACAGCTACAGAGGTTTTCCATCGCGGTCATACACGAAAACCCTGAATTTCGTCACAACTACGAAGGTTTTCCATCGCGGTCGTACACGGAAACCCCTAATTTCGTCGCAACTACAGAGGTTTTCCATCGCGGTCGTACACGGAAACTCGGTGCTTCCCACCACACCCAGACGATTTCCCTCGCTGTCGGACATGGAAACCCAGTATTTCCTACACTTGGATGATTTTTCTCAATGGTCGGGCATGGAAACCCCAAGTTTCCCGCGCTTCCAAGACTCAGAGATGGATCTCTCTTTCAAATTTAACTTTGTTTGTAATGGATGTTAGGCTAGCTATAAGGTACAGGGTTTTGATTTTGGTTTTTAAATGGTCATTTTGGGACAACAAGGAGGGCCATTGGGCAAATGGGGTCTGCATTTTAAACAAGGTGATTAAATTCTCAGATATGGACCAAGCTCTTTCACAAGGCAAGGTAGCAGCAATACTAGATCGAATTAAGTGTTGATGGCGTCGGTTTGAGGAAGGAAATAGGTGAGGAAAAAGACAGGCAAAGGAGCACTTAAGAATCCCTAAGCTAGCCTTTTAGAAGATCAACATAAAGATTATCAGAAGCTGAGAAACAAAGTATCTGCTGATAAATTATGCTTCTACTACTCTCCTCCTGACAATAAGAAATGAAAAAGGAAAAAGATGACAGTGAAATCATTTAACAAAGAGAAAACTCCACCAATATCACTACACAGGAATCCTCTAGAAAAACTAGTCCATCACTGATCATTCATTAAAAATAACAGAGAAATATTCTTTGGCTAAAAACACAGTCCTCATCCAGCAAAGAAAATGAAAATCCATTGTCCATCAAATAAAATTACACTCTCCTCATGGTCCATCCAAAAAGAAAGGCAGTTTATAGCTGACAACACATTTACACAGGTTTACAACCTCCTCACACAGGCCTGGCCAGCGAGAAAAATTGCTTCACTTCCAGAACCCTCACTTACTATGCCCAGTCAAACCCTCTTTCTATCTTTGACAGGTCTATAAATAATAAAAAATCCCCCTAGCCTTCAAAGATTCGGGCTCTAACTTCTGCTTTCTAAAAATAGAAAAGCAGTTACAATATAAACACCTGTCAATTGCTTCCTCAAACAAATCGAACAACAAATTTACTAGAGAGCAGATTTGGTATATGCTTCTTCGACATCTGGAGTCAGTTAATGGTTTGCTGGCACATGGAGGTTTATAGCATTACAATGAACAAATGTGGCAGCAGTCGAATGCCTTGAGGTGATCGGGTAACTGTAACCTCCTGCCATGTGTGATCTGTAACCGGATTTCTTGTTTGCCAGCGACTGGGATACATTCCATTTGTCGTTCATGGAATTAAATTGCCATATGCCCTCGAATTTGAACGATGCTTCCAACTATGATGCTCTGCCACCTATGATTAACTTCTCCCTAAACATGTGGACATCAAGTCGAAGTCAGTTTCCCTGTTTGCCACATGTTTCAGTCAATGACTAGAGCTGGGATATTTTTCCAATGAGCAGGGATCCTTCCAAATGATAATATGACACTTGTATAATAACTTTAGTCTGTCGTAGGACTGGTGCCTTCAATTTGTAAATCACTTGTGTGCCCTGAGGTAAATGAGATTGGCAGAGAGTCCTCCGTATTAGCATCAACAGGGGGCATCAATTGTGACTCATGAAAAGCAATTACATTGATGGAGCTACCACTAGATTATCAGGCTTTCAACTAACAGAGGTAGAAAAATCTTTCAAACTGACCGCAATCGCGGCCATCAATTCTGGATCTCCATACTCTAACATGTTATGCATATAGTCAAAAGGCCTGCCAAATGAATTCGGATAGTAACTCTAAACTTTCTGGCTCCCCAGGCTAGCAGCTTTAGCATCCCTCAACTGAGAATTTTCATAATTGGAGCTATGAAGTTGTCCCGCCCTTCACCTCAGCAGTAGAAAATATATTTGACAGACTCTTTCCCTTTTCCATGAGAGGCATTGTGTGTTATTGCCATGGATTTGGTGATCCTCTGTGCATCACCAGGAGTAAACCATTGCCCATAAGCATTTCTAGTTTCAGGACTAGAGACAGGGCAATCCCTTGGAAACTTGCCTCTCACAAGGAAAATGCTCCAACCCGCCAAGCTTTGCATTAATTTTCACTATAACATTAGCAATGTAATCAGGCTTGCATTTTTTGACATAATCTGCCGAGAAACACTGGGTACAAAAACCAAACAATAACTCACATAACCTATTTACAATAGCATAGAGGTGTTCATTATCCTGTTGAGGCGTTATGCAGAGGATAAGCTTGAGAGGGTTACCAGTCTCAACCATTTGTCATACAGGTGTTTGAAATTAATCAACTGTGGGATTTTGTGACAACTCTAGGCCTTAGACGTTGTGTTATACCACCTCTCATGTAACCCTTCGACTTTGATGCAATATTTTTAGTTTTACACTTGCTGTGATCATCCATGTCAGTTATTTCAATTATTTCAACATCCCCAAAATCACACTGTTTATCACAACATTCTGAAGAATCTAGTGATGTCTTTGATGGCACGAGTATATCTCCATGAGAGTTGTTAGCATGAGAAATTATTGGACTTGACCTCATTTGACAATCTGATCCTGTTGTTGTAATGAAAGTAGAAGTAAGCGCACAAAATCTTCTTGCAACATCAGATGATGAACCGTTTTCTTCCATTGTCACCTCCAGTCTTTCTTCCTGCTAAGACATTTATGATAGTTGTCTTTCCAGCACCACTGACACCCATCAATGCTGCAAGAACCCAGGTCTGAATGACCCTGTAACATTTTGGAGTAATTGAAGTCTCTCTTCAGTCGCTCCTTGCTTCCTCATTTCAGGGGGCATATCGACAAAGTAATTGGCATCTTCGATAAACGTGGCTAGTGTTTCAAATGGAAGACCATTCCTCGTTTTGGAGGAACCCTACT
>SNQJ01S0157201.1:0-22184 GCA_010110895.2 Picea sitchensis
ATGTCAGAATAAATATATATATATATATATATATATATCAAGATGCCAGAGGCAAAACACTTATCAGAAATAACACTAGGGGTTATGCAACTGCTGAGATAAGTGCTCGTTTCCACCCAACCATAGGCTCAGCGACTCCCAGTGGATTTACCACTAGCCACCCCCGATCTGAGACCATGATGTTGTGAGACTGCGTCTCTGTTTGCCAGTGACCAGGAGTGAAGGTTACTCTCCTTACTCTCTGCTATCACTCACTCTGCATATTGCCAGAGTTCTCTTCTTCCCCTCGCGTCTCCCCCCCCAATCGCTTCTACCCCACGCCTTATCCTCTTGCGAGGTTGTGTGTGGCGCAATTTCCCTCGCGATGGTCAGGCCTAACGGCTCTATGGATGGGCGGTTCACCTCCCCATCCCTCATTAACTCCTGAGGAGCCATCTGCCTACCAGCCTGCGAGACATTTAATTCGGGGTCAGCGAGCCGCTTTTGGTTCTCCGGGCCAGTGGAGTCCAAATACGGTGTTGATTCTTGGTGGAAGTTAACGCCACCTTTCCAGGTGCCTTCCACCACCTTTCTGCAGCCATCGTGGTCTCTTTTTCAGCACATCCCCTCTCAGCAGTCCTGCAATATAAATTCATAATGTTATTTACATTCATCGACCTTTTCCACAAGGTCCATTCACATCACATATTCACATTTCTGAGTTTGCCACAATTCTGGGCCAATCCAATTATTTTTACAAACTGGGGGAAACATGGTGTTACAGGAGGCTCCTAACCTCTCGAACTCGTTATATGAAAAATCACGATATAATATCGGTTGTTGGATCGGAGACAAATTTGGGTCGTCAGATCTAGGAGGTAGATCATGATAGACCGCGTCAGTGAGGACAAGTGGCAACTTATGTCAGCAAGGACATGTGGCACGAGCATATAAGGACAAGTGTCAAATTGATTCAGCTTTTCAGGCCACTGGAAATCATAATTGTGAGTGACATGTGGTAGCCACTCGGCTCTTGACACATCATTGAGTGACTCAAGAATGACATCACTTCATGAGTTCTTGTTTCGAGAGTTTCAGCTTCAACACTTCCCCAAAGTCCCGAAGGCTCAAGTACCGGGGCAGAGGAGAGTCGTTCGATCATCACGGATGGAGGACCGTTGATTTGGATCCATTTCAGAGTTTCGGATACCGGGAGTTGGTGGAGTCAAAGACACTCATGGCAAGAATGCCGAAATGTGAAATCGCGAAGCACCTTTTGGCGTAGCCTATGGTCACCGTCGGTGGTCACGTGAGGGGAAAGAGCTAGCAGAGCTAAGATCCTTTTCAGCAATCACAACATGAAGAGTCAAGACTCTTCACCATAGGATTCCCAAAGTCATGAATCACGAAGTGCTCGTTTGGTTAGCGAGTGGTCACAGCATGTGGTTACATGGTCATGAGAAGGGAAGGATCCAGTCCAGCTAAGCTCCTTTTCAGAGTTTCGAGGATCGCAACTTGGAGTGTCGAGACTCTTCGACACAGAATTGTCGAAATGCAAAATGTGAAATGCATTTTGATTAGGCTCGTGGTCACAGCCAGTGGGCATATGGAATAAGTGTGAGACCCAACACTTGTAATTCAACGGTGTAGGTTAATCAGGAATATGATCGAAGGGTTATTGTTTTTCTTCAAATTTAATTGATCAATTACGATTCAGTTAGTTGAACTGAATCATGATTCTTGAATGGTTGGTGATTCAGTTGCTGAGGCATTTTTTCCAGGGTAGATTCGAGTTGTAACTGCAGAGGTTTGTGTGTATAAAATAGACATGAAGTGACTGGGCGTGGTTGGTCGTTCTGACTGAAAAATGATTTGAACTGGAGAAAGGTAAAATTACAGAATGCGTAGTGTGAAGAAAACTCAGAGATGAGGAACAAAAGTTGAATAGAACAGAAAGGGTGAAGAGAGAAGAATGTGAACATATCAAAGAGCATGAGAAGGATAGAGAAAGACTAGATAGAGAGAGACAGCAAGTCAAGTCAAGTATGAACAGAGAAGAAGAATAGAGAAGCAGAGAAGATTTGAAGAATAGAGAAGAAGTGGTAAGAATTGATATATCTGTATTGTTTGGTATTCAGTCATTTATTTATAATCAGGGAGGTAGGGTGGTGCTAGGGAGAACTGTAGTCCTCTGTTATTCAAGTTGGTGCTTGAATACTGGAAGTTGAAGCTTCCATCTGGTTGCAGCCAAAGAAAATAGGGTGGCAGGGTGGTGCTCGAAAAACACAGATTTTGCTTGTAAAAGTGGAAATAGGTGCTTCCATCCAGTTGTTGTTAGAACACTCAGAGAGTTGGTGCTTCCTTCTAGTGGGTGCTAGAGAAACTAGAGAGTTGGTGCTCTCAAACAAGTTGGAGCTTGTAAAACAGAGGTAGTAGCCTCACATTGAGTTGGTGCTCAATTATAGATGATGTACAAAACTTAAAACATTGCCTATCATTTCGAAGAAGAAGAGGTTTTCTCCCTTTATGGGTTTCCTCATGAAAATATGTCTCTATGTATATCTTATGTGTGACTGATGCTCATTATTTATGTTTTCCATATGTTGTATAATATTGATGGTCACTTGGAGAAAGATTAAAAATGGTTTAATAGACTTAAAATAGTTTAAGCACAGTACCAACTGATTCACACCCCCCCTCTCAATTGTCTTAGTAATTTCAACATGTTAAAGTGCCTACAAAAGATCGTGCATTTATGTTCCTTTATAACGGTTTCTAATTTTGAAAACTCAATAGTGTTGCGCTGAGTGAATTCTCCAATTCTAATCAGGCAACCACATGTCAACCAAATCTTACTACTGTGTGAGATTCCAGGGCCGAAGTTTCCTCATTTTCATCCTTTGATTGTGTTGAAGAGCTCAACAGGTGTCTACTACGCAGGTATCCACTGTTACCTCCTCTTCGTATTAATCCTCACAGGAAATTTGTGATCGGGTTTTTGTTTTGCTAAGTTTGCACAGTGGTAAAAGATTCATCTTTGTATGATAGCCTCATCTCCTCTCTTTCTCAGACCTGTAAACCTCATGGCCCCTATATGAGTCATATTTTTGTTGTCTTCCTTAGCCCTTGAAGTTGCAAGCTTTAGACTAGTTTATCCTCTACGTATGCGTTGCGCTACCTAGAGGCGTTGCTTAACTTCTCGTTGCTTCCCCTGCCTCCTTTCATCTCAAAATTAAATGTTTTACTCAGTTGCATAGGGTCAACCTTGCATATATGAAACCCCATTCAAAGTCTCCTGAGCATTACCAAACCTTTTAAGAACCCTCATTCTAAGTCATGGAGACCCCTAAATCGAAGAAGGCACATAAAGGAGGCAAGATAGTTAGGACATAACCAATGGACATGCTTCATTTTAATACAGAACCCGTGGCAAGAGAGGCCTTTCAAAGACTAGGGTGCCTTTTCTTATGTCAGAACATGCAGAGAGGCCATCCAGAGGTAGCAAGACAGTTTGCATTGCAATTTGATGGTAAGAAAACTAAGGTTGGGGATTTGGAGTTTGAAGTGACTGAAGCCTCCATCTCAGCTGCAAATGGGATCCCCATTACAGGTGAAAGGTGGTTCAAAGCCATGGATTTGAGTTCAGCTTATGCAAAAGATCTCTTCAAACCTGAATATCAAGCCAATAACCTGTCCAAAAGTATGCCAAGGAGCCAATTGATTGAACAATTTGACAGACTATTGAAGATCATACAAAGATATTTTACTTGTGAAGGGAGATTCAACACATTATACCAGTACTATATAAGATTGTTGCTACATTTTACTAGTAAAGTTGAGATGAATATTCCTTATTACTTGTTGAGGAGTATAGGTAAGATGTCAAATAGGATACAGGGAAAATCTAAAGATGTGGATTCTAGCCTTTTCCACTCTGGATTAATCAGAATGCTAGTATCTGGGGAATTGGGCAAGAAAGATATTTCATGGAAGCATTTTGTGGTTACCTCTCATTTTAAGTTGGATTTAGCACCCACTCCTCAATCACAGAGGGCAAGTTCTTTGTCACCTACCAGTGATACCAAAGCAGGGACCAGTAGGAAGAGAAAGGGCAGAGCCCCTGTTCAAGTGTCAGAGGTCAACAAGCAGGTCATTGAAGTTGAGGAGGAAGTTTGTCCTTCTCCACACAGAGATTTTTCACCACCTCCTCCACCATGGTTAGAAGAGGTGCCTCCTTCTACCAAAGCTACATCTAAGAGAGGGAAGAAGCTTCTATTTTCCCCTTCTCCTCCAGCAATCGAAATCAAAGGTAAAAGACCTTTCACAAGGTCATCAATTCCTAAGGAGGATTATAGAGAGCAATCCTTACCAAAGATCCCTATTCAAAAGAAGAAGGTGAAGAATATTGAAAAGCTTGTAGAGGAGAAATTAGAAACCCTTGTACAAAAGAAGAAGGGTAAAGGTGCTAAAGGATCTTTGGATAAGAGAGATGAGACCTCTGAGAAAGGCATTGAGAAGCCTGTTGAAAGAAAACAAGAATCCCTTGTACAGAAAGGTAAAGGTACTAAAAGACCTTTGGAGAGAAAAGAGGAAACCCCTATGAAACACTTCGAGGAGCCTGTGGTAAGAAATCAATAAACCACTGTGCAGAGAAAGAACGGTAAAAGTAAGGCCACTGAGAAACCAGATGAGGTGGACAAAACACTTCCCATGCAGGAGGAAGAGGAGTCTGAGGAATCCTATTAAGACTGAGCATGCCACTGTCCCTCCTGACAGTCAGACCTACAAAAGGCTTATCAAGCAACTTAGAGATGCAAGGAAAGAAATAGCTCGTCTTAAAGTAGAAGACAAGGTCCACTTGGCTCAAATGGAAGAGCTCATGGTTGGCTACAATCATACCCTTGACTTGGCAAGGTTTGCAGCGAGAAAGGATCTGCCCCTTCATAAACAGTTGAAGAATATTTACAGATAGAACAGAGGCTTTCAGTCTCAAAACAGGAAGTTAAAGGCAGAGCTAAAACACTTTCAAGATGAGGTAGCCCAAAGGAATTTACAGGTGTTGGTCGAAGTTGCCATTGAGGATGATAAACCAGCAACTAAGGAGAGCACAGCTACACAAAAGAAGCTGGTCAATGCTAGGAAAAAGAAGTCTATTGTGCCAATTGAAGATCCTCTTTCTACCAGAAAGAGTGTGAGGCTAAGTGTTAAAATGACAAAATAGTTGGTAATGGTAAGCCCCATTTTTCAGAATTTTTCCTTTTGGGAGGGTTAACTGATATGCACATACTAGTTGCGCCATCTATACAGGCTTCTAGGCATTTAGCTATATGGATTTTGAGTTTTGCTAAGTGATAGCTTCACCCAGTGGTAAAAGGCATTACCTATGGTACGGTCAAGGCACCTAAGTAAAATGGTTATGTCATCATGAAAGGACACACACTGCTCTGTACATATTCAAGATTGAAAGGCGCTGCGTTTTGGCAATGCTACACAAACCTGTAAGAGACGCAGCGTAAGTGACGCTATGTAAAGGTGCTATGTAATACTCCATAGAGAACAGAATCGGCATACACGCGTAGCACAATGGCGCTACCCATAGGCGCTATGTAATATTTGGCAGGGAGCAAGTTTACACACAGGCACAACACATGGGCACTACCTACAGGTGCTACCCAATATTTCAACAGAGGACCAATGTTATCGCATATATGCAGCACCGTGGCGCTACCTTCTCTCCTTGTTCTCTTTTACGGTGCGCTACCCAGAGTTGCTACCCAAGGAAATTGCCAGCAAACACCAAGAATCTAGGAGGACTAGGCCAACAGCTTTTTGGATAAGTTGATGATGGAGAAAGTTACAAAAGTAGCAGTTGGCATTTTGACGACAACTACAGGATCCAAAGGGACACATGGAAAAACATGAGTTGAGCAGCAAAAGAGGATCAAAGCAATTAGAAGCATGATTGGATTAGTCACCAGCATTTCCCTGTTTTATAGCATAGACTGTTATTCTAGTTGTTAGAACAAATAAATGTTTAGAGATTTTCAAGGGAAACAGGCCAGCTCGTACCTCCAGCTGTTGCCTCCCTTTCTTGTTATAAATAGATAGATCAATTGCTTTAGTAGGTTCGGATGGTTGAGCAAGGCTCCCTTTTACTTCTAATATTTTGATGAAGTAACTATGATCTAGTGATGTACTGGACTTAAGACTTTGTGGCTAATATAAATCAGCTTCTCTTTCAGTCTATTTGCTTCTGATGCTAAATGTTCATGCTTTGAATGATTCACATGAATTATTGTGGTGATGTTATGGTGGATGTTTGATCATTATATTATCATATGTTTATTTAGCTTCTTTAGTTTCTGATGTCAAGAAGATCTTATGATTAAAAACTTTCTTCCTTAGACTTTTGTAGACCTGATGTTTGCAACAGTCCCTACACTCCTCTCACTCAAGTCTTCCCTCTGTTCATACTTACTCCCAAACTACTGATAGAAGTTAGCCAAGACCTTAATTGTTGGTGCATGTTATCCCTATTGTCTGAGTTAGAACATTACCATTTGAGTCCTTTTCCATTTGACCCTTTAAAACACTCTTTCATTCACATATAACTTGATGGGTATTGGGCTTGCCTTCCATGCAATCTGAAGGTGACTCCTAGTGCTAACAAACCGCTCTATGCAATCCCTGAATTCTACCGTGCTTTGCCTCCTCTCTTCAACCCAGAGCAACTAGAGCACATATTTGAGCTAAGGAGCCAAATGGCAGACCCGCTCCACCGGGACACCCTCATGAGTTAGCAGATCAACATGTTGTATGACCAATTTTCGAATGCACCTGCTAACCAACGTTGCCCTACCTGCGTGAAGCCTTTCGTGCTCCAGCCTAGGGACGACCCTCTCACCGGATCTTCGGACGAAAT
Source organism: Picea sitchensis (assembly GCA_010110895.2). Lineage (NCBI taxonomy): Eukaryota > Viridiplantae > Streptophyta > Pinopsida > Pinales > Pinaceae > Picea > Picea sitchensis. Next base: position 6,902 of record SNQJ01S0157201.1, read on the forward strand.
ACCCCCAACTGCTAATGGTTAATTTTTGGTTCTTTGCAATGGGTTCCTTGTACAATTCTCGCCCATATCTCTGTATTGGGACGACACAGTTTTACAATTTTGTTTTATTTTCTCAGTTGCTAGATTGTCTTAGGCTTCTAGAACAGTTATGTAAGATCATGAATCTGCCACCTACTTTGGTTTTTGTTTGGCAAGGCAGATGACGGATAACACTTTGAACTAAAAGTATCACAGTCTGCCACATGTTCTGGTTTCCGCAAATTTGGCAGAACAGGTGGCAGAATGATGACATATGACATTTTTGTACTATAATAGCAGAGTAACAAAAAAACACCCTTTTTTATTAAAAAAATAAATATAAAAACTAATTAAATAAAAATAAAAATTTCAATAAATTAAAAATTTATATAAAAAGGTAATCTTATATACCAAATACTTCAAAGAGTATAAGAATAAAAAGAATAAGTGAATCTGTGTAATTATATTAACATTGTTTTTTCTATATTTTAATTTTGATAATTACACAATAATAATAAATTTTCATTTATAAATTTTATAATAATATTTTTTATATAATAATTAAATCACAATAAAAATAAAAATACATAATAATATAAAAAAATAATTAAATAAAAATAAAAATTTCAATAAATTAAAAATTTCTATAAAAATACATAATAATAATAATATAAAAAATAATTAAATAAAAATAAAATTTTCAATAAAATAAAAATTATATAAAAAAATAATATTATGTACTAAATACTTCAAAAGAGTATAAGAATAAAAAGAACAAGGGTTGCTTGGCAACGCAGTTTCTGCCGAGTTAGTTGGGAAATACATGTTGAACAATGAAACTTAATATAACTAAATGCACAAGTAATGAATATTTTTTGTCAAAAGATAATAATTAAAGGTTGTTTGTTATTCAAAATGTATATTGAACAGTAAGCTGAATGGAACTATAATATGCATAAATATGATATGAATATAATAATAAAATAATATATTAGATAATAATGCATAATAATAAATACATAGTACAACTTTTTATATTTAAATGTGGTGATTGGTGAAATTCATTGATTATATAATTAATTCTACATATTGAAAGATGTGAAGGGAGCAATAACACTTTAATTCTATCAACCAATTAGAAATGAGAAACACACATTTTTTTATTATATCCAAAAATATATATTTGTTTTCCTATGTTAAACATTACATTGCATACACAAATTTATAATAAAAAACAAATTAATGTCATATCAAAAACAAACTCATTGCTATAGTCTCATAATAAGGACTAATAAGTGAATCCTGTCTTAAAAAAATATTAAATCAATAAATAATTTAAAAATAAATATATATAAATAAATAAAAAATAAAAAAAATTGTTTAACTCAAAGAAGTGAAATTCTTTTTGTTACCAAGATTACGAAACTTGTATCTCACTCAACTACATTATTTTCTAGTCACCACCATAAAGGTAAGTAGAATTAAAAAGGTAAAAGGACAGATTACAAAACCTCGTACCTCCGTCAACTACATTATTTGTTAGTCACAAACTATGTTAACATAATTTTTGAAATTAAAAACTATGTAAACATAATTTTTGAAATTAAAAAGAGAGTATGGTTAGTTATAAATTTTCATGTAAAGTAAAATATGGCTACTCATGAACTTTATAGAAAAGTAAAATATGTACTTATGTACTTGTTACTAAATATATGTATGATCCTTTTTTCGACAAGCCTATAAGAAGAAAACCCATACCCGGTATGTCTATTCTCATCATTTTTTATTGAAAAGGGTGTTGTGGTGAATATTTTAATTATTATAATTTTTAATATAAAACTATTTGAATTTAAAATACATTATTTTTACCTAAACCTCCCAAAACAATGGTTATTTTAATAGTTAAGTAAACAAAACTTTTCTCAAAGCTAATTGCACTCTACTTAGATGGTATATTTTTTATTAGTCTCTGCCAAAGGTGTAGAGGGACTATAGCGATCGATAATTCATTGACTTCATATTAATATGTCATTTCATTATAAATTTTTGCATCATCTGTATTGTTCGTATTATAGAAGTAAAAACATTATTTTTTATATAATAAAAAAAACCTCATATGTCATCGTCTAATTGGAGAATATATTGGAGGTCTTATTATCAGCTTCGTTGTTCCCAATGTTGTAAATGTTTAGATATCCAAAGTTTTGAGCTTAGGCACTCTTTTTTAATTTTTATTACATTTTTACTGAAATGTTTACATACCGAAAGTTCTTAGTATCGACGCTATTTTTTAATGTTTTTTTTTATTGTTATTATTAGTCCTTGCCGAAAGCGCAGACTTCATATTAATATGTCATTTTATTATTATTATTTTTTGTATTGAAATGTTTACATACCGAAGGTTTAGAGCATTGACACTTTTTTTGAGGTGCTTGAATAGGCCTAAGAGCTTAAAAGTTTACATAGCGCGAGCTCCTGGAACATGTTTGACAGCTTAAATGTTTGCATATCGCAAGGCCCTTAAACAGCCTGACAGCCTTAAATGTTTACCTAAATAGGCTTCTCAGACTACATTTTTCCTCGAATTTTTCCATACAATGTTGCAGTGAATTTGGACAATATTGTTGTCCACCGCCAGTTGCATAGCTATTATATGTTTCATAGTTCTTCTATGCTTGGAATGCAATTTGGTCATTGTTGAAGATACATACACTGTTTACCGGTTCGGTGGGTGCTTCTTGTTCGTTGGTTCATCAGTTGTTGCTTGTTGTTGTTTGGTTCAACTTTGCAAGGTTGAGGACCTGCGCCTGCAGTTGGACCTGTTGGTGTTTGTTGCTTGCTTTTGTTTACTTCAACTTTGCAGGGTCGGGGTCCTGCATTCACAGTCAAAGCTGTCTTTTTTTACTTTGTGGGGTCCAGGTGTTGCACCCACAATTCGACCTGCGCTTTTGTCGTTCATCGTTTCAGAGTAAGTTTCGATGCCATAATTTCATTTTCTATTCGTTCTTTGTCGTTCGTTGTTTGCAGTTTGCAAGTAAGAATGTTTGATTATTTTTGTTGGCATGCTCGTCATATGTTTTTGGTTCCTTCTGTGCTTGGGCTGTAGTTTGGTAATCGTTGGAGATACATATGTTGTTTACTGGTTCAATGGTTGTTGCTTATTTGTTGGTTCGTCGGTTGTTGATTGTTGTTGTTTGGCTCAAGTTTGTGAGTTTGAGGTCCTGGGCTTGCAATTGGGCATGTTCGTGCTTGCTCGTTGGTTTGTTGTTTGTTGTTTTCTTTTGTTTACTTCGAATTTGTAGGTTTGGGGTTTTGCGTCGGCAGTTGGAGCTGTTTTTCTTTGCACTTTGCGGTGTTCAGGTCCTGCACCCACAAGTGGACCTACGGTTCTATTATTTGTCGTGTCTAGCGAAGTCGAGATCTAGCTCTTGTCCCATGCCTGCCTATCCTGCTCTGAAATTTTGCTCCAATTATTTTTCCTAGCTCTGGACCATACCTACATGTCTTTTTAAAATGTTCTTGTAGAGGAAAAGGATATTGAGATGGTGCTAGCAAGAGTCGTGTTTCATTGATTTTAAATTGCAGTATTCAGTTTCTATGTTGTCTGGCATGCAACATTTCTAGCATAATGAATGTGTTCTCAAATGCATCACACCATTTACATTTGGACGAAACCACTATCATTATAGGATACTTCAGTGTTGACATGATACAAAATAGTGGCATAACAAATAATTGGACAACTACATGTGCAATTACAATGTCTGTTGTCTTCTTGTTAAGATAAAACATGTGCAAAACGCACTTATTAACCATGTACAGTGAAATATGCCCATATCACAATATAGCCTCTTTATCATGTACATGGACTGCTGTGACCACGATACAATTTGTCTTGTACTTTGAATATGAGATGTACACCAAAGATACTGCAAAATTATATTTCCATGTCTCAAAGCATATATGGATACTTTGTTGTAAAAAACCAAAATCATTCAGCTATGGCAATGCAATTTCTTAATATTTTCTAGCTTATAATATACTTTGGGCAGGAAAAACTTTATATAATTACAACCATGGATGGATAAAAGAAAAGGTTCATGTTTCTAACTATATTTTATTATATTTGTTGATTCTAATTTATTGTATGTACATATTACTTATTCTCCCCTGCATACCAGCATCCATTCATGTTCATTGTATCTTGTGTGTTCCCACATTCAAACAAACAGAATAGCTAGAGAAAACAAAGGAGTCTTTACCGCGACTGTGGAGGAGGAGATACAAAGGTACATGCTTGTACTGTTATTTCATATTCCATTGTTTTGTATTTCATTTATTGCTTGTATATGTGTTCACCTAATTTATTGTATGTAGATATTGCGTACCTTCCTACATAATAACTTATCTTCAAGTGCTTTGTATTTTCTGTGCCGCTACATTGAAATAAATCGAACTATGTTTATTTATTTTTCATGTCTTCCTGCATACCAACTTCCTTCATGTCCATTGTCTTTTTCCTGCATTTCTATATTTAAACAAACAAAGTGGTCGGAGAAGACGATGGACTCTTTGTCGCGAATGTGGAGGAGTTGCAAAAGTGCATGCCTCTACTCATATTTCATATTCCAGTGTTTAGTATTTCATTTATTGTCTGTGTATTTGTTCTACTTGTTCTACTGCTTTGCACCTATTTTATTGTATGTAGATACTATGTATCTTTCTACATAGTAACTTATCCTCATGTGAATTGTATCCTCTTTGCTGCTACATTGAAATAAATAGAATTGTATTTCTTTATTTTACATGTCTTTCTGCATACTAACTTGCCTTCATGTCCACTCTGTGTTCGGCGTTTCTACATTGAAAGAAACAGATTGGTTGGATAGGAAGATGAAATCTTATATGCCACAGCAAAGGGGGTTGTGGTACAATCTTCGAAAAGTTATACCAACTGTGCTGATAAATAAAACATACAAAACGGGTGGGTGCATATAATATTGGACTAGAAAATGATTATTTGGCAACAATGGACCTTTGTTGAGACTTCCCGCTTCCAAACATTTCCCTCCCCATTTCTAATTTTCCCACTTTCTATTATCCCTTTTTTTCCCCTCTTTTACACTTAACTGAATTCCCCTTCGTTTTTCTCGTCTACTTTCGCTTTCTGGTTGCTTTGCTTAGTCCTCTTTCCAAAAATGTCTAGGTGCATGGGTTGGCGGACTCGCGGGTTTACATTTATACTCATGCTTGTATAACACGACTCTGACCGACTGTTTCCTCATTCCATACTTAGCCACTTTTTCGATTGCAAGTTCTTGGGCTAGCGAGTTCAAGATTGTGCCTCTATCTTCAGAGGTTCCGCGGTATACAGATTGGTCGTCGTACCCCCCCATCATGCTCAATTTCCTGTTATGCAACTTTGCATTCAAAAAATACGAGGCATATAATTTGACCGTTGGATCCTCATGTTTCCTGAGTATCCCTTGACACCCTATTTCGTATCGCATCTCCTTCGACCCTGTATGTGACATTCAGAACAATTATGGACAATAGACAATGCATATGCTTATTTAGTCCTTCTGATGTTCATCTACACATGCTTGCATCAGAAAACATTGGACTAGTGACATGGCCATGAGCAGTCAATCATCGCAAACATCAATAGATCAACAAGGACAAAGGTAAAGATGCATACATTGTGTTCCTCATATGTTTATTGAACAAATATCCTCAGCTATTTATTCATCTATGCCATGGTCAATATCTTGATGTCATCTGCAACACATACTTTGCAGTTCACAAGAAGTATCAACGAGCGTAAGTGAGACGCTGAACATAGCGCAAGTTCCACAAACTAAGAGGTCTAGTTGCAAAACTTTGGTTCCATACTTCATCCAAGTTGTGCATCTACTTGTACATTTATGTCAGGAAAAAAGAAAACAAAAAAATAATGCAGACTACCATTCACATTACTTTTCCTGTCAAAAAAATGTCACCGGGTCTAAACTCATAACACCCAAAATACTATCAATAGAGGGCTTGAAAAACTGTCGAACTTGACAAGTGTTCGTCGGGGACATAATGGTCGTCTATAGCACCTACTTGGACGAGAAAAATAAAACTAGATCCATTATGCGTGCTGACATGACAGACAACAAGGCCTTGATGACAGTCACACTGACTATTCCCACACAACTTGTCCAGAAACATGCAGAAAAGATATTTCCAGGTAATGGGATATCCATTACAAATTTTAATATATTGCCCAAAATAGTATATGACCGTGGTGATTGTGATCAGATTATATCGCTCAACGAAAAAAGTATTGTGGAAAAAAATATCGCTATTTGTTCAGAATATTGTTTCATCCTAGACACAACTATCAGCCAACTTTCACAGAGCAACGACACTTACCCAATCAGAACCATTGGTGCAGTCGTCACACTTGCGAGAAAACTTGGCTCGCAACACATTCTCCATATAAAGATGGAGAGTCATACAATGACAAGGCAATGGTACCGTTCTCCATATCCAGTTTTTTCATTTACTTTCGCATGTCCATGTATCTCAGTTATGTTACACAACTATTGCACTATTCCATGTTGCAGCTGGAATTGTTCGACACCTATTCAAATTTGTTTTCCTCAATGGAACAACAATTGCATAAAGGGAAATTTCCACTTATGCTCTTCAAAAATATAACAAAGAAAAGAGATGTTAAAGAAAGGATCTTTCGCACAACCCAAACAACATTTGTAACAGAATTGTGAACATACATAGTACAGAATCTCAAGAAATTAACTAGCTCTACAACTGTTGTGCGTATCAATCTACAATTTCATCCTCGCTTTTCTCATACAAATTTCCTTCACCAATTTTCTGCAGTTTTTTCTTTTTTTTGTTGTACAGTTGTATGTTATATTGTTCAATATAATAACTATTATGCTCATGTGCCCATGTTGAGGGTGTTTTGGTTGCAGTGAATGCGTACTTGACCCCCTTCGAGCCTATGTGTGCCAAATGCAACTCTCCTACTTCTGCCTTTGCTTTCATAAATGATGACACAATTGATTGTCTGCGATGCAGTAAAAAATGCCCTTACATATATAGACATTGCCTCAATGCTGCCATTCGAACCGTGGGTAACACAATCGTACATTGTATAATTAGACAGCCTATGTTACAAGATGTGCTTCCTGGGTTAGCATAATTTGCATATGAAGTATACCTACAGAAAAAGGAAAATAGAGTCTACATGCTGCACGACTTTTGGATACATAGCAAATTTACCTTAAATGAGGACAATGCAATATTGCATATCGGTTGAGAAAAAAAAATCAAGCTTTGGCAGGAAACAAAAAAATCTCATGTGTCTCTGTAATTTTTCTTCAATACCCAAATGAATGTTCGTCGGACTCAAGTTCTTCGGAGTTTAAATCTATGGCTGTAAAATTTTATTTCCAGAGATTTTGTATTTTTTTGTGCACTTGAAAAAACAAGGAGAATCTAACTACAAATCAAATTGTTGTTGTTATTTTCATTGTTTTTTGCATCTCCCAGTAAGAATTTTGCATATTTATTGGGGTGTCCAAATGAAAAAAAAAAGGTGGTTGGTTGTGGATTTGTTGGGTGCCCAAATTGGAAAAATGTTTTCCAACTATATATCCATGGCAGGATTTCTGCATTTTTTTGGGTACCCAAATAAAAAGAAGATGATCTCCAACTATACATTTATGGTATGGTATCTACATTTTCTCGATGCCTAATTGAAAAAAAAAGGCTCGGCATGGATTGAAGCATGAGCTTGAGATCTTCAGAACTCGCTATAGAGATTGGGAAGTTCGGGCATTGGAATTCATACAGGCATGTGCATTTATTGTTCATGTACAAACACATAAGATTGTTCAGTCCAGAAATGGGAAGAATGAGGACAAACCCCATACAAAGTATCCAACTGTGAATAACTCAGGCCCATCCTTTGAACCATCAAAATCACTTGCTCCTCTAGGCAGAACCATCACGAATTTCCAATAATATTGGAAATTTGACATTGTTAAAACTGGTAGTGATAGAACATGGCACTATCAGAAGCAAATGTCCATAGTGATCTTGCTTCATGGTAAAATAGTAATCGACAAGTTTATTGTTCCCCATTTTCGGATTTGGTTTTGTGTTGTCTTGTGTTTGGCATACTTTTGTTCGTATCTCATGACCCCAGTTATTTTCTCATGGGAACATATACCATATGTAAGAGAAAACCAATGCCACGTGTTTTTTTTATATATATCAAATTGTTTAATGCATAGGTAGATGCATATTGTTCTATGGACCCTTGTGGGATCTCACTTGGTGGCTTATGTGTTCATGTGTTTCCTTGTACCTCTACTTTCAATACATTTGGTGTTTACTTGGCTCTTGGTTGTGTGCTTCATTTTGGAAAATTAATGATGCATTCATGATCTTGGCAGTTTTTCTATGATCTTAAAGAATATACAGGACATGCTTTGCCTTTTAATATAAGATCTCTGACGCAAATGTAGTATGTGTCTCGTTTTAGCACTTTTCCTTGGTCGATGGACTTAGCAAAATTCATCTCCAGGAATATTTTGAAATAAAAGGATATGTACTATGTGAAGTCCAATGGAACTATAATATCAACGGCAGGGCATTAAAATTCAGATTCGTCTTGAACTTCAAATTTGTCGTTGCTATGCTTGCGGTGAAGTTGACAGTACAATAATTTTACTTAAACATCCCAAAATTGATTTTCTTATGGTTTTTCGATGCTTCTCTTATAAAACACATCCTGGAAACTATAAGCATGGCTCACTTTATCTATTCCTTGATTGAAGAGCTTGTTCGCACGTTTAATGCCCTTCATAGTTACTATTAAGACCATCAATGGGGATTTCTTATACCAATTCCCACTTCTGAAAATTGCCATCCCCTTTTTTTTTGCCCTTTGCTTTCCCTTTCTGGTTACTTAGTCGTTTTTCAGAAAATGTCTAGGTGCGGGGGTTAGCGGATTCACGTCTTCATATTTCCACTTATGCTTTTATATCACGAGTCCGACTGACCGCTTCTCGGTTTCATATTCAACAATTTTTTTGGATCGCGGGTTCCCGGATACGCAGGTTCAACATTGCATTTCCATTGTTCCACCGCCTGCAAACAACACTCGGACTTCCCCGATCTACAAATTGGCAACCAAATTCCCCTTTCTTTTTCTCGTTTGCTTTCCCTTTCTGGTTACTTGGTCGATTTTCTGAATGTGTCATGCTTTTATATACAGCACCCAAAGTTCCGCAATATACAAATTGACCATCGAAGTCTTTCATTGTCTATTGTTCTGTGTTACATATTTTGCAATCAAAAGTTGGGATACATACAATTTGACCATCAGGCCCTCACATCTCCTGAGTAGAACTTGTGGCACTGTTTTCAAGCCCGTCAATATTCCCTATTTCGATTATGTCTCATGCTTTTATATCACGAGTCCGACCAACCTCTTACCCATTGCATACTTGGCCACTATTACCATCATCGGTTCCTAGCCAGGCTTACTCAACATTGCGCTTCCATTATTCCGCTACCTACAAACAACACCCGAAATTCTACAATATACAATTTGACCGTTGAAATCCGTCATTGTGCCTTGTTTTGTGTTACACATTCTACAATCAAAAGTTCGGAGACATAAAATTTGACCATCGGCCCCTCAAGTATCCTAAGTATAACTTGTGACCCTATTTTGAAGCCCTCCTGACCGCTTTCCATACTTGGCCATTTCTTGGAATCTCTTTCGTGGGTTGGCGGGTGGACGAAATGTGCAATGCTTAATCTCTCTTCGCCATCCCTACCACCTTTGCACTTCTTTCTAGATATGCAATTATTAAGAATTAATGCTAATATCTCACCATGTAGGAATTGTTAAGATTTTCATTAATGTCTGAAAGGTTGGAGAAGATTTGTCATTAATACGAATTAAACCAAGATTTGTGGAGAGTTGTGTTATCCTTTCCAAGTATTCGTTTCAAGCATCATGCAATCTCTTTCGTGCGTCGTCCAGTTGGTGCCTTTACCAAATCTCTAATCCTTAATCGCTCTTCGTCGTCGTTGCCACCTTCGCACTTTTTTCTAAATATGCAATTAGTAAGATTTAACGGTAACAACTCATTATGCACGAACCATGGAGATTGTCATTGATCAGAAAAAGGATCAAGGAGGTCTTCCATTGATACGCATTCAACTAAAATTTTTAGAGGGTTATATTATCCCTTTTGAATTTTCATTTCAAACATCATCTGGAGAAAACGGAAATTCTCGTTAACTATGGTAGCGGTTCGACAACAGTTCTGTCCACATACATTAAACACCTTCAGCCATGATGACCAGAGGTTCCAGTACTCCATGGCATATTCTTACTACTCATCTCCCTCCAACCAGGAGCAAAAAAGAAGATGGTCCCTTGGTGCACCGAGAGATATATTTCAAGCCAAAGAATTCCAAGGCAACCCCGCCTGCTCAGACAGTCTGCCCGCCTGCATTGATGGTTGGCGCAGAGGTTGATGCGATCGATTTCGAGCCTGGAGAAGATGATACGAAAAATGGATGATGGCAATTTAGATGTTGTTCCAACTCCTGTGCCCAAATTGAAATCAACCATAACTGGGGGCACTTCCCGGCTCGATGATGGCGGCCCTGACAAGATCAAAAGAAGGGGTTTCAGAAAAGAAATTGGCGTTGAACGCCATAGTCGCCTTGCAGCTCGAGAGTAGGAATTCCAGATGTCCAAATTAGTCTGTTCTGGGTGAAAGTCTTTCACTATAAGGAAATGGTCTCTTGATGCTCCTAAAGATATATTTCAAGCCAAAAAATTATTCAATTGTTGTACCACTCTCTTGTTCTCTGGATATACAATTAACATCTTAGGGGATGAGGACCATAACTGCCATTGTTACAAGGCATATTCCTACCACTCATCTCCTTCCACCCAGAATGGACTAATTTGGGCCTCTGGAATTGCTCGTTCAGCTTGTGTCCCTGAAGTCTTCGACTGTGAGGAGGTGGTCTCTTGGGGTGTCTTAACTTTCGTCTTATTCCTCACGGGAAGCATGTGAGAACTATCAATTTTACTGCGAATATGGGTTCTTATGTCCTCCTATGTTTGAAAAAAATTAGGTTGCTTTCTTGCTTGGGTGTAGTGTTGGAGCGATGCTAGCGTCAGGAGCAGGAGTATTGTTCACCTGCTTCAATCCAAGGATTTATTCCACTGCGGAACCACTCTCTTGTTTCTTTGTCGCCTCAGGTATTCCGCAAGATATTGAGATTGTGGCAGCGAACATCGACCTTCCGAGGGGAATACTGCAAGGATTTCCTAGAAAAAAACATGGTAATCAGTTTTGTATGCATGTTGAAGAGCATCTCGATGGCTCCTGCATGTTGCAGATCATGTGCCTGTGTTTATGACAAACATGTTCAATGTTTTGGTGCAAAGAACTTGGTCCAATTTTATGGATAGATATACACTACCCAATATTTATTTTTTTAAATGGATTTACTATTAAAAAATTTGCCTTGGAGTCTTGATTGTTGCTTCTTTGTTGAATTTAACACCTCTTTTCATTGGCATGGTTCGATAGTCTTGTAGTTCTTGAATATTGTATTGGATCAAGTAATTTGATCTAATATGGATCATTTAACAATTATATGACAATGCATTGTGTCAATCCCATCAAGATTTTATGGAAACAAAAATGAATTTCAAACAGTTTCAAACCAACATTCAATTCTATTTGTAATGCAGATATAACATAGCAAGACCAAATCACAATGCGGCAGTCATGGCCCTGCCCTAGAAATTTAGTTTTTATCTCGGCCTTGCTAAGCAAACGATTTCTTATTTTCCTTTCGCTTTCTTGATTCCTTTACTCCGAAAGGGAAAATTTTATTAGTTCTCCATCCCTTGGCTTATATTTCAACACTTTTTACTTTATTAATGAAATTACCAACTTTGTTGTTTACAAATAAAATAAAAAAACGATATATGGTGGTTGTATTTAAATGGGACTATGGAATCAACTACAATATTAAAATTCAAGATCGTCATTGTTGTTTCTAGACATGCAATTATTAAGCTTTAATGTTAACAACCCATCATGCAAGAAGTTTAATACTTAAGTTAATATGTCAAAGTCATGGAAGAATGTATCAAGAACACAATTACTCCCACAAGTTGCAATAAAAACNGCAATTATTAAGCTTTAATGTTAACAACCCATCATGCAAGAAGTTTAATACTTAAGTTAATATGTCAAAGTCATGGAAGAATGTATCAAGAACACAATTACTCCCACAAGTTGCAATAAAAACTAATCTTTAACAAAGCATTTGCTCACACCCTTTTTAATGGTACAAGCACAATAGAAAACGAGTAAGTGGATAAAATATTGGACTAGAAAATGGTGGTTTTGCAACAAGGGGACTTGTTTGAGACCAATTCCCGCTTACGAAAATTTCCCTCCGCTTTTCTATTTTCCCACTCTTTTATCCCCTTCTTTTCCCTCTTCTATACTTAACCAAATTCCCCTTTCTTTTTCCCCTGTAGTTTCTCTTTCTGGTTACTTAGTTGTTTTTTTCCGAAAATGTCTTGCTACGCAGGTTGGCGGATTCATGGGTTCACATTTTCATTCATGCTTTTATATCACAATTATGATTAAGCACTTCCCCTTTCCATACCTAGCCAATTTTTCGATCGCAGGTTCTCGCCTAGGTGGTCTGTAAATTGCACTTCAATTGTTCTGTGACCTGCAAACAACAATCCGGCTTCTGCGAAATGCCAATTTACTTCTGGACTCCCACATCATCCCCTCTTTTGCGTTACACATTTTGTACTGAAATGTTTTGATACATACAATTTGACTGTCGGGGCGTCACGTCTCCTCGAGAAGCCGTGTCACCCTATTTTGAAGACCGTCTAACCGCTTTCCACACTTGGCCATTTCTTGGAATCTCTTTCGCGGATCATTGGGTTGGCGGGTTCATGAAATTTCCAATTTCTAGTCATTGTTTCTTGTGCCCGCCACCTTCAGACTTATTTCCAAGTATATGCAATAAGTATACAACTTCTCCAGAAACATACAGAAAATATCTTTCCAGGAAATGGAATATCTATTACAGATTTGAATATATTAGCCCTTCTTTTCCCTCTTTTATACTTAACCAAATTCTCGTTTCTTTTTCCCCTCTACTTTCTCTTTCTGGTTACTTAGTCATTTTTTTTAGAATGTTTCAATGCGTGGGTTGGCAGACTCACGGGTTCACATTTTCACTCCTGCTTTTATTTCATAACTCCGACCGACCGCTTCCCATTCCATGCCTAGCCACTTTTCAGATCGTGGATTCCTGGGCAGGCAGGCTCTAGATTGCACTTCCATTGTTTTGTGACCTGCAAACGGCACCCGAACATCCGCGATATACAAATTTACTGTTGGACTACCACATAATACCCTCTTCCGTGATACACAATTTGCACTCAAAAGTTCTGAGACCTGCAATTTGACATTCGGGTCCTCACATCTCTTAGGGAACGATTGTCGCCCCATTTTGAAGTCATGTGCCCATATTTCGCCATTTCTTGGAATGTCTTTCATGCCTCCAATTCCATACTTACCCGACTTTTTCGCTTGCGAGTTCCTAGACAGGCGGACTGCACTTCCAGTGTTCCTTGACCTGCAAATAGCCCCACGGCTTCCACGATATACAAATTGAATTTCGGACTCCTACATCATCCCCTCTTCCATGTTACACAGTTTGAACTCAAAAACTATGATACATACAATTTGATTGTCGGGGCCTCACATCTCCTCGGGAACCCTTGCCACCCTATTCTGAAGCCCGTCTGACCTCTTTCCACATAGCCATTTCTTGGAATCTCTTTTGCAGATCGTCGGGTTGGCGGGTTTAGGAAATTTCCAATTCCTAGTCGTTGTTCCCTGTGCCCATCGCCTTCACACTTCTTTCCAAGTATATGCAATAAGTATACAACTTCTCCAAAAACATACAGAAAATATCTTGCCGGGAAATGGGATATCTATTACAGATTTGAATATATTGGCCCTTCTTTTCCCTCTTCTATACTTAACCAAATTCTTGTTTCTCTTCCCCTGTACTTTCTCTTTCTCATTACTTAGTCGTTTCTCCGAAAATGTCTAGTTGTGCGGGTTGGCGGACTCACAGGTTCACATTTGCACTCGTGCTTTTATATCACAACTCCGATCGACCAACCGCTTCCCCATTCCATACCTAGCCACTTTTTCGACCGTGGATTCCCGGGTAGGTGGACTCTAGGGTGCACATCCATTGTTCTGTGACCTCTAAACAACACCCTAACTTCCGTGATACTCAAATTTACAACCAGACTCTAACATCATACCCTCTTCCATGTTACACAGTTTGCACTCAAAAGTTCCAAGACCTACAATTTGACCGTCAAGTCCTCACGTCTCCTGTGGAACTATTGTCACCCCATTTTGAATATCATCTGTCCTCTTTCCATACTTCGCCATTTCTTTGAATCTCTTTCGTGGATCGTCGGGTTCACGAAATATCCAATTCCTAATTGTTGTTTTTAGTGCCCACCACCTTCGCACTTTTCCAAGTATGCAATATATTAGCGAAAATGAATTCCACCACCCATTTCCCTATTCCATAATTACCGAATTTTTCTCTTGCGAGTTCCCGAACAGGCAGGTTCAAGATTTCCCTTACATTGTTCTGCGACCTGAAAACAACACCCAGAATTCTGCAATATACATGCAAAAAAGAACTTGCCATGTAAAGGGATATCTATTACAAATTTCAATATATTAGTGAAAACGAGTCCGACCGACCGTTTCCCTATTCCATGCTTAGCTACTTTTTCGATTGCGGGTTCCCAGATAGGCGAGCTCAAGATTTCCCTTCAATTGTTCCATGACCTGCAAACAGCACCCGAAATTCCGCAAATATACAAACCGGCTGTTGGACTACCCCATCATGCAATTTTCTTTTTTACGCCTTTAGACAAAATTTCTCAGACATACAATTTGACCATCGGGCCCTCACCTCTCCTAAGAATCCCCTGTAACCCTATTTTGAAACTCGTCCGACTTCTTTTCATACTTGGCCATTGCTTACTTGCTCTTCCCTGTCCCCGTCACCTTCGCACTTGTTTATAATAAAAAATTGTTTATAAAAACATTATATATATATATATATATAT
>SNQJ01S0157201.1:22849-42229 GCA_010110895.2 Picea sitchensis
GTGGAGAGTTATGTTATCCCTTCCGAGTGTTAATTTCAAAATCATGGAATGTCGTTCGCACGTCCTTGGGTTGGCGCGTTCATGAAACCTCCAATATTTAATTTCTCTTCATCGTACCAGTCACCTTCGCACTTCTAAGTATGCAATAAGTAAGCTTTACTGTTAACATCTCATCATGTAGCACCCATAGAGATTGTCATTAATGAGTGAAAGGCTCGAGGAGCTTTCCCATTCACAAGCATTGAACCAACATTTGCGGAGGGTTATATTATCCCCTCCAACTGTTCATTTCAACCATCATTTGGAGCAAACAAACGTTCTCATAAAATTATGGCACCAGCTCGATAGTAGTTCTGTGGAGATACAATGAACATCTTTGGGTGCGAGGACCAAAACTTCTAGTGGTCCAGGGCATATTCTTACTACTCATCCCCTTCCGCCAAGAACGAAATAATTTGGACCTCTGGAATTGCTCGTGCAGCCTGTGTCCCTGAATTTTTTGACTGTAAGGAGCTCGTCTCTTGGTGCACCGATAAACATATTTCAGCCCAAAGAATTATTCCACTGTGGAACCACTCTTCTATTTCTTTGTCACCTCAGGTCTTCCGCCAGATGTTAAGATTGTCGGAGCCAACATTGACGTTCAGAGGAGAAGACTCCAAGAAGTTCCTAAGAAAGCATAATAATGGGTTGGACCTCTTGCTTGAGTTCCTGGAAGACTCGATAGAGGTTCCTAAAGATATCACAAGCTTTCAAGTTAGTTCATTTAGAAATCCATTCCGGGAAATTACCTAGTTGTTTACAAGAATAATAGGACAGGAATCCACAATAACTATTTCCCGCATGGTTCTTTATATTTTGTATTTCACAGTCAAGAAACAAGCCATTTTTTATTGGGGGAAGCTAATTTCCCATCAAATCTGTTCCCAATTGTCAAGTTTCAAAAAGGAGAAGAAATTTTATATGTCATCCTACTTGGTTTTTGTGATAGCGCATTGTTGTTAGTTTCCAAAACTGTCTTTGTCCAAGAAGGTAAACTGGGAATTCGATCCAGTAACCTTCTAGTACCAAGCCTTGTGGAAGCACAAGGCCTCCCACTGTTTTTATGAGGTTTTTAATGACTTTGTCTCTGTTTTCAAAGTTTTATTGTTAGGAGAAGATGTTCCTCGCATACCTGACTAGGCAACCAAGTTTTTGGATGGGAAGGGGGCACTTGAACAAATGGATAATTACAGTGTGATAAGGATTTTTGGCTCCAAGGAAAAACCTACTCTCCTTCCATGTCACATTACGGACAGAATGTTTGTTACAGAAATAGCAAGGAAATACAATTATTGGTTGCATCTATTTCATGAGAAGAGAAAAAAACAGTTCATTCCTTTGCCTTGGAAAGTCGGGGACTTCGTGTTGAGGAACGTCAACAAAATTGACGAATTTGCGGCCCATTTCAATAACTTGAACCTAAGATATGTTGAAATCCTAAGAGGTTTCGACCCTAATATAAAAAAATTAGAACATTTACTTACACTTGTCCTATGCAATTCTTTTTTCCAGAAACACCTGAGCGAAAACAGAGACATTGGCGACAACACTCTTGCTTCTGATGTCGGCGACCTAGACACACTGCAAAGCACCACTAAATTGTACAAGCAACAGGGAAAAGGCCCCGGTGAGAAGAGTGTTCAATCGGTGGATAGAACTCCCAAAAGCACGACATCTCAGAGCATCGCTCCAATGGCCCACCACAGCAAGAAAGCAACTCATAATTATTCAAACGGAGGAGGAGATAACAACCCTCCTCACCCTAAAATTGATATTTCTCACAAGCTTTCTGTGGAGAAGAAGAGAAAAAAATTGTAGGGCAGAAGGAAGAGCCCGAAATTGAGAGTGAGAACATGGAACTTGATGATATGGATAGTGTATTCCACAACCTTGATCAGCGCGGAGACGTGATCCAGCATAGTCGTCCAATGGACATAGTTGATATCGAAATTTTTTACGAATATCAATCCTTCGTGTTCCAGAGCGTTGTTTTTTACAGCGAGTCTAAAAAATTAATTATTGAAAAGAGAGATGTAAAAAATAAGAAAGAAAATCTCGTTCAAAGGTTAACCTTGCGAACATGTGGCCATCCCAACTCTCTCGACTTCATAGAGCAACCACAGATGCTCTTGATGATTCCATTAGAGGCATTGAGGCCGAGAATGCCAGACTGAAGGACCGAGTCAAGGAATTGGAAGAAGCTTTGATTCCTATGTCATTGTTTGCCAGTCCTTTAGCAATAGCCATGTCTGCCACCCCTGCAACCAAGTTAAAAGGATCCTCCAGCCTCCTCACATTGTGTAGAGGATATGTGGAGAATAATATCAAGAAAGGAATGGAGTTGATTGTTGAGGCATGGGAAACATCACAAAGCATGGCTTCCCTTGGAACGAGGGCTCGTACTTTGCTCGAACATTTGCAGGCGGATTTTAAAAATGAAGAACGTTTCTATTTAGACACAGTCCTTCCTTTTGGCACCCATGTATACAACATGATAGAAACACGAAAAAGACAACACAATCTCCCCTCCAAAAATTGGATCACTCAATTAAATGCATGTTGGAAAGAGAAAGTGAAGAACCTGTATCTCATTGTCTAATCATGTGAACATGCCATATCAAAGAAAGAAAAATTATTCACAAAGCTTACCAAAATAGACTTAGTTGGAAGGACCAATGAGATCCAAGACCCCAACTTAATCATCAACTCCTTGCGCTTAACTAAGCAAGCCTTCGATAAACAATTTGATATTTTTAAGGTGTTGTCTTTAGAAAAGTTTTACAGCATCCTTGAATATGGTGAAGATGACATGGACAACTGGCTAGTCGACTATTCGGTACAGAATGAAGAAATTGATCAGGCTCTACGTAATCTTTCTATCGATCTAAGGGAATTAGAAAAAGGAACTTTTCAACATAAAAATCCAGAATGAGATCAACGTCGCCCCCTTGAGAAGCTACATTGAAGAATGGGTCGAAAGGGAATTGAAGCAGGTCGTCGATGAAAGGCAACAGGCAGTTGGCATGATTCCAGTAGTCGTCGACGACATCAATAAAAAGGCATCAACATGAAAATAGAAAAAGGGATGATATGTACCATCATTGTAAGTCTATACTAATCACATCTTGCTTTGTTTATCAATCCAGTTATTCCACCTTTTTAAATAGAAATGTCTAGCCAAAGACCAATACCTTTCAATTTCTTATTTTCATGTATTACACTCTATCGTCGCCCACTTCTTCTTTCCACAGTCCTATTTCTTGTACATATTTCTCTTATGGTCTGTGAGAGCCCCAATCCCAGTCTATATGACACACGCATTTAAATTTCTAGGAATATGTAACAAACAATATTATTTTTTTATATATTTCAAATAAAACTATTTTTTATCTCCTTTTATATTTATGTGCTCATAAATTTTTATCTTCAACTATGTTGAATGTCAAGAAATTGTGTTTATTTAATTTGAATTAACTTTTTTCTCATGCATATCTTTCTCTCCTACTATGCATATAACTTTTAACATAGCAAAATGGATTATATAGTTTCAAAAAATAAATGGGACTCTAGAGGCCACATGTCATTTACTGCATGGATACCACATGTGCTTCATGTTTCTTGCCACAACTCCGCTGCAGTTTCCATCTCCCTTCGCTAATGTTTCCCCATCCCTGTGCATTTATTCCCAATTCAACTCGGCAAAGACTACGTTGCCATGCAACACTTGTTACACATATTTTCCCTTCATTCATAGTGCCACTAACAAAATTTCCAAAATATTCATAAAAATAATATCAAAACAACATCAAATACTCCAAGAAACCTTCTTAACACTATTAACAATAAAGTTGACCACTTTTCATATTAAGAAGTCTACAAGATCTTGTGGAGTGTCTTATATTAGTCAAATAGGTCAAACCATAAAACTAGAGTTAAGAACACGATATCATTGACGCCACCCATAATCACATTATTAAATCTACCATTGTTGAGTATTCCAATTACATCAAACAACACATATGCTTCAACTAAATCAATATTATAGCTAGAATTCAACAAGTTATTTTACCAGAATCATTAGGAAAATTAGTGAGATTGGAAGAACTTGACGAACAACATTAATTAAAAACATCGATTTAAACTCGGCTAATCATGAAATCCTATCATTAAACCATTTTCAAAATTTAAAAAAAAAAAACTTCACAATTCTAAACTCAAACATTTCATCATGATCTCCTTATATTGATCTTGTTGGTCATCTCTCTATCTTACTTTTGTCTACCTTTGTTTCTAGGGCCTAATGGTTAAGGACGTGTGTTTCTTCCTTGGAGGTCACATGTTCAAATCCATAGGGAGTAGGGTATGTATACCTCCGCAGACTTTAGCAGTCAAATTGTTACGCAGAGAGGGTCCCTTGTCCCACAAACAAGGGGGGCCTCATATAGCAATTTGGTGTCTCACTTGGCCGTGACCCTAAAAATATATTATCATTATCATTGCTTTATGCTTTTCTCCCCATTTCAATATTTTTTGAAGCACTTTAACTCATTCCATCCTCATCTCTTTTATTCTTGTAATACTCACTCCCTTCCTTATTTTAATCTTCTTTAGTTCCACACCTCCCCCTCCTCCTCCTTCTCCCCTTTTTCTCCTTCTCTTACTCTCGTTTTATTATGCCGAAGGAATTTTTTAAGGGTGGGTTCTTCTCGACTTTTTCATCGTTTATCCAGAGCCAATCAAATACGAACATGTGGTCGACATCCACTAGTTGGTTTTTATTCGATATTTTCTTCACACTTCTTCTTATTCACTGACTCCAAACTACAACTCTCCTTCACTGACTCCAAACTGTGATGGATAAATAGGCGACGTTTCTTCTCATCCTAGTCTTCCCTTTGCTTAGGTTTTTCCATTGGCAACGACTATCCACTTTCAGCCATGATCATCTCGGAATATTCAAGAGAACTAGGGGAGCCTTCTTTGAAACGATATCTTGGTATTTCCAAGGATTTTAGAGTTTGAAGGGTTCTTCTCAAGGGCTTCAGGTTGAGAAAGAAAAACAGTCGAACCATGGTGGCCATGGCGAAGAAGAGGAAGGTGGAGGTGGAAGAAGAAGAAGCAACAAAAGAAATAGTCGTGACAAAAGAGGACGAAGAAAATGAAAACTTAGACGTCGATGGCAGCAGTGAAGATGACGTCGAGGAAGATGGAGAAGACATGAAGAAGTTGTTGGATCCCTTAAGCAAAGAGAAACTAGTGGACATCATATCCGAGAACACTAAGAAAGACCCGCAACTTCTAGAAAGTATTCAAAAACTCATTGACAAGGATCCAACGCATAGAAAATCTTCGTCCACAACCTTTATTGGGACACTACGTCAAAGGATTTGAAGTTTGTTTTCTCTCAATATGACAAGTTGTAAGAATGCATTGTCATCATGGACAGAGGAACTGGAAAATCCAAGGGTTGTGACTTCATGGCCTTCAAGCACATGGGAGGTACGTAGAAATATCTGAAGGAGATGAGAAAAAAAATTGAAAACAAGATGATTGCTTGCCAGATGGTGTTCACTGGCATGGCTCCTGCTCACCCGTCCAACAAGAACATGAGGCAGAAAATCTATGTGAGCAACGTTATGGATATTCCAATGGAGAAATTGTTTAACTTTTTTCTAAATATAATGAAGTCAAGGACAGGATGTTAGGGTTTGATAAACAAATGGGGAAGTCCATAGGATTTGCAGCTTTTATCTACAAGAATGTTGAAGGTGCTAAGAAGGCTCTGGAGGAGCCAAACAAAAATATAGATGGACATTCCATGAACTACAAGCAGGCAATAAAGGGTAACAAGCAGAGGAGCACGCATACACTGGTTACCAACCCTCTGGACCCTAATGACCTTGTGTTGACTCGGGGTGCGGGTTCGATTCTCAGGTCAGCGGTCACGGTGCATGGTGTTCTTGGTAGCTCATTGCCTTTTAATCAGTGTGATGCTCTTGAGTTCAGTCACACATTTAATTATATTTTGATATTGTTATCGCACAAGTTGTAGGTTGGGAAAATCCCGACCCAACCACCAATTGGAGACAACTACGAGGGCACCTACCCATTGTCACCTTAGGTAGGTGTCCCAGTCACTTTAGAGGTGAAGTAGTCACCTCAAGGGGGAAATCCTGGTGACCCTAGAAAAAATGAGATGGAAAAGGATGAGGATGAAGAGGATGTCCCTAAAGGTCAATTATAAGTGGTACGAAGATCTTGGGAAGGTTCAAGGGTTGCCAAATGTATGAGTGATTTGTCGATAGTGAAGTACATGCCCGAGACACAAGAAAACCAAGCATATGATGCAATATAACCAATTGGACAAGCAAGTTAAGCTTGTTTTCCCTAGTATCAGTTGTTAGTAATAGTATATATCAACAATGAAATGGCACAATAAGATGTTAACTAAGTGCTAGAAATCAAGTGAAAGATACAAGAGATAAACTAGCTAAACACTAGCGAAACTCAAGATTTAAAGACCAAGATACTAGCATGAAAAGATAAGGTCGTTGTAAACACTTTCTGCGACAATATAAATCAGCCTTATGGCTGTAACAATCAACTTATTACAGCAAGAAAATCATCCACAAACTCTTCCAAACTTTGCCAAAAAGTGCGTTAGACCAAGTAGTGTAAGTGTGCAAACTTTGGGCAATTTTCAGTTGTTGATTTGAGAGTTATTCAAGCACATATATTAGGATTTATATAGCCCTAATGGCTAAAGATGAAATTTTGTAACAACATCAAGCACTACTCCTTTAGAGGGGATGCCCTAGTGGTTGAGAGGTGCTCTAAGTACAAGGAACACAACCCAAGTTGCAAAAGGTTAATATGACAAGAAAACACGTTTCCCAATGCAATATTTTGTTTCTCCAATGCAAGAATACTTCATATTAGTGCCTTTAAAATTGGGTGATGGAGTATTTAAAGCACAAGCTAGATCAACATAAACCCTAGGGGTGTAAACCCTCTTACTCCCTAGGGCAACCAAACTTAGGGTAAATCTAGGAGGGTATACACACTCGTATTCCTCCTAGCAACCCTTGCAAAAAAGAAAGACTTAAAACCTTTGAAAAAGAGATGAAGAAATGATGGAGGGTGTATCTAGCATACTCCTCCCTAGGGTTTCCACCAACAATAACCAAAGTAAGCAAGAAAATAATATCAAATGCAGATTTTTCCTTACCTAATCCAAGAAAATAAGATAACAAACCCTAATTACTATGCAACATTCATCCAATATTCAAGAGAGCAATCCTTTAGGGAGTGTGCATCACTCCTCCTCATCCATTCACCAAGAGACATTCATCAAAAGAAAACCCACAAGAGAGAAACACCAAAATCACCAAGAGTAGCGAAAATTTCAGCCAAAGACCTCTCACAGTGGGAGAGTTATGTTATGAGATGAGATCTTATGATCTCTATTTATACAAAATGTCTCTAAAATAGTTTGTCCACATAATATTAGGGTAAACCACAAGACTAGGGTTCAACAACCCTAATATTTTCCCTTTTACAAAATAATATTAAACAATTCACTTTAAAATCACTTTTACACAAAAAGAAACCCTAATTTAAAGTGATGTCACCCCTTTAGGGGACGTTTTGGCACTAGGAGCAAGTCATTGGTGTTGGAGGAGTGTAGTTAGGCTTCCCAAAGCCACATGTCAAGCATCCAAGTCACTTTCTTCATGTTCAAATCCCAATTCTCCTCAAAACGTCCATGTGCCAATGAGTGGTAAGCTCACCACCAAACCCTAGCCCACCTAGTTGACATCATGTCTCTAAAGGTGATGTTTTTCCTCTCCTATAAAAAACGTTTGGCATGTGGGGGATAGGTTATGTCATCCAAGTCATCTTATAGGCTTCTGAAGTTTCATCTCTTTCATCCGGCATGCAGGCCCTTGGCATCCACTTATGGCCTTCAAGCCCCATGGAAGCCCAAGCTAAGCTTGCTCCTCCAAAATTGTCCACCAACTAGGTCCTGCAATGACAAACAAGCACACCCTCCAAGGATATCAAGTCAAAATATCATGATAAGTAAAAAAAGTAAATAAATGAGCCACCTAAGCATGTGCACCAAATATTACCCTATCAAGCAATTAAGTGCTCAAATACATTTGTGGCCTACCAAGCTTGGATATGGGAGGGTTGACGAAGTGTCCTATTGGGTAGATATTTCCCTAGGTCAAGGAGTGTTTCCAAGAGATCCCTCTCTAATCCATTTAAAGTGGATGAAGTGGTTAGGGTTCAAACTCAATGGGGATGGGGTTCATGACATACTAGGGGTTGTAGTGTCTCATTCATGGGTGCCTTTGTAGAGGGTGTGTGGCACCGTCATTTGCAATGCAATTTTTCCAAGACCATCATTTTTTCCATTCTTTGTTTCTTTCATAATTTAAGGACAAGTTGAAGGCCTATGTCATGGCGTGGCGTCCAGATAATAACAGTGTCACTCACCAACACTTAGTGGAAATGGGAAGGTTGGCTCATGATGAGACCCCCTTTCTCTCAGCCATGCAACTGAGAGCCATTACCCTGGCTTGGTGACTAGATGATGGTAATGTCATACCATTAAATATTCATGATCATGATAGGCTATCTCATTATGAGACCTCATATCCTCCAACTAACCCTTTTAAGCATTCTTTAATCATTATTCTTGTGGGTCCCCCTTTCCTTACAAATAAGTGTTTCATTTCTTTCTTGGGGGATCCTTGGGGGAAGCATCTGGAAGGTTTATACATAGGATTTTATATTTTACCCAACAATAATCCCTCTGGGCCTTCAACCCCTTCTTCCCATAGAATGAGGGACAACCCCATCTTGGGTCAATACACCCTAAAGTCCTAAGAGATAAGGAAACTGGGGGTTTTAGTGATGAAAAGTGGTAAGTATGGTCAGAAACAGTTCTTAAGGGAGTTCTTAGTAGAAACCCTCTAAGGGAGTTCTTAGTAGCAAACCCATCCCCAAGGAAGACCACTTACTAGGGCATAATGTCAACCACCAAGGTGAAGCAGGGAAAAAGGCATAATATCCAAGCATATGTCATGAAATCTAAAGCAATATGAGATACATCGTACTCAAATGCCTCAAATATTGAAATGACACTTCCCATAATACCTGACTTGTACCTCATGGAGCAAGGTCCATTGCCTCTCAGAAGCCAACTGGTGTCGTGGATGCCATCCAAAAATCTACGACCTTTGTGGTGGTGAGAAGGGTCTCCATCTGTGCAAATGATTAATGTTGGTCATGTAGTCTCTCGGCACTCTATAGATGCAACCCGAGGGCCTCGAGACATAATCTCCTTAGTTATCCCACAAAATGGGGATAACAAGTATCAGAGTCGGGGAAGTTGTTTCCATCATAGTCGTCGCGACATTCAAGAGTGCTTAGCCCGCCCCCACGTTCGAACAAGATGTCATACCCTAAATTTAGAGAGAATTTTCAATTTTTAGTTTATGATTATGTCTAAATCAATGAATACAATGTTATTTGTTTAAGAATAGAGGTTTGAGAGGTTAGAAGTCAATGTTGAACATTTGGAGCTTTGAGCTAAGCTTGGAAAATGAATTTTAAAAGTTGGAGACTTTGGGAGAGCATCATATCGACATCAAATTATTATAGAATTGACTAAAGTTAGTAATATGTACTTTTAATTTCCTTTGTTTTTTTTGTTTTTTATTTTTTACTTTTCATTTTCTTCTCTGTTTTGTTGTGATTTTCTTTATCAAGTCTTAAAATTTGGTGAGCATTTTTTGTCACAATAGAGGAAACAATAATCTTCTTAATTAATTATTAAGAACTTAATTATTCATTTATATGCCCACTCACATTTACTATGTTAAAAAACCTTTTGAAGAATTCATTTTCCATCCACTGAAACAAAATACCCTAATTTTAAACAACATAACTACCTTGATTCAACATTTCCTTTACCCCTCTTTGGGAGTATGCTAGTTTTATTTGGTATCCCACCTTTTACTTCCCCTCTTCTCACCTTTTTAATTTTACTCAACATTTTTTCCTATACTCTTTGTTTTTTTTCCCTTTTTTCATATTCTTTTTAATGCCTTCTACTTTTTATTCTATTGTTTGCATCTTTAAATTTGTTTTATTTTATTTTTTAATTTAAATTTTATTTGTTTTTAAATTAAGTTTGGCTTCTCTAGTCTTTTGTTTTACTCTTTGGTGTTTCTCTTTTTTCATATATTTTTTAATATCTTCTACTTTTTATTTTTTATTTTATTGTTTGTATTTTCCTCTTTTTAAAGTTTTTTTGGTAAAAATAGTCACTTGATTTTTCTATTATATGTACATCAAAAATTACATCCTTCTTTAATACGAGACTATCACGAGTGAAACCAAAACTATTATCATAAGAGAGTCATCAACAATATGTATGATCAACCTTTCCATTGTTTATTATAGAGGATTATAAATCATTTATAACTGCCCATACTTATTGAAAAGACAGAGTAGCAAAAATTTCAGCCAAAGACCTCTCACAGTGGGAGAGTTATGTTATGAGATGAGATCTTATGATCTCTATTTATACAAAATGTCTCCAAAATAGTTTGTCCACATAATATTAGGGTAAACCACAAGACTAGGGGTCAACAACCCTAATATTTTCCCTTTTACAAAATAATATTAAACAATTCACTTAAAAATTACTTTTACACAAAAAGAAACCCTAATTTAAAGTGATGTCACCCCTTTAGGGGACGTTTTGGCACTAGGAGCAAGTCATTGGTGTTGGAGGAGTGTAGTTAGGCTTCCCAAAGCCACATGTCAAGCATCCAAGTCACTTTCTTCATGTTCAAATCCCAATTCTCCTCAAAACGTCCATGTGCCAATGAGTGGTAAGCTCACCACCAAACCCTAGCCCACCTAGTTGACATCATGTCTCTAAAGGTGATGTTTTTCCTCTCCTATAAAAAACGTTTGGCATGTGGTGGATAGGTTATGTCATCCAAGTCATCTTATAGGCTTCCGAAGTTTCATCTCTTTCATCCGGCATGCAGGCCCTTGGCATCCACTTATGGCCTTCAAGCCCCATGGAAGCCCAAGCTAAGCTTGTTCCTCCAAAATTGTCCACCAACTAGGTCCTGCAATGACAAACAAGCACACCCTCCAAGGATATCAAGTCAAAATATCATGATAAGTAAAAAAAGTCAATAAATGAGCCACCTAAGCATGTGCACCAAAGATTACCCTATCAAGCAATTAAGTGCTCAAAGACATTTGTGGCCTGCCAAGCTTGGATATGGGAGGGTTGACGAAGTGTCTTAATAGCAAACCCATCCCCAAGGAAGACCACTTACTAGGGCATAATGTCAACCACCAAGGTGAAGCAGGGAAAAAGGCATAATATCAAATGTCATGAAATCTAAAGCAATATGAGATACATCGTACTCAAATGCCTCAAATATTGAAATGACACTTCCCATAATACCTGACTTGTACCTCATGGAGCAAGGTCCATTGCCTCTTAGAAGCCAACTGGTGTCGTGGATGCCATCCAAAAATCTACGACCTTTGTGGTGGTGAGAAGGGTCTCCATCTGTGCAAATGATTAATGTTGGTCATGTAGTCTCTCGGCACTCTATAGCTGCAACCCGAGGGCCTCGAGACATAATCTCCTTAGTTATCCCACAAAATGAGGATAACACGTATCAGAGTCGGGGAAGTTGTTTCCATCATAGTCGTCGCGACATTCAAGAGTGCTTAGCCCGCCCCCACGTTCGAACAAGATGCCATACCCTAAATTTAGAGAGAAATTTCAAATTTTAGTTTATGATTATGTCTAAATCAATGAATACAATGTTATTTGTTTAAGAATAGAGGTTTGAGAGGTTAGAAGTCAACGTTGAACATTTGGAGCTTTGAGCTAAGCTTGGAAAATGAATTTTAAAAGTTGGAGACTTTGGGAGAGCATCATATCGACATCAAATTATTATAGATTTGACTAAAGTTAGTAATATGTACTTTTAATTTCCTTTGTTTTTTTTATTTTTTATTTTTTACTTTTCATTTTCTTCTCTGTTTTGTTGTGATTTTCTTTATCAAGACTTAAAATTTGGTGAGCATTTTTTGTCACAATAGAGGAAACAATGATCTTCTTAATTAATTATTAAGAACTTAGTTATTCATTTATATACCCACTCACATTTACTATGTTAAAAGACCTTTTGAAGAATTCATTTTCCATCCACTGAAACAAAATACCCTAATTTTAAACAACATAACTACCTTGATTCAACATTTCCTTTCCCCCTCTTTGGGAGTATGCTAGTTTTATTTGGTATCCCGCCTTTTATTTCCCCTCTTCTCACCTTTTTAATTTTACTCAACATTTTTTCCTATACTCTTTGTTTTTTTTCCCTTTTTTCATATTCTTTTTAATGCCTTCTACTTTTTATTCTATTGTTTGCATCTTTAAATTTGTTTTATTTTATTTTTTAATTTAAATTTTATTTGTTTTTAAATTAAGTTTGGCTTCTCTAGTCTTTTGTTTTACTCTTTGGTGTTTCTCTTTTTTCATATATATTTTTAATATCTTCTACTTTTTATTTTTTATTTTATTGTTTGTATTCTCCTCTTTTTAAAGTTTTTTTTAGGTAAAAATAGTCACTTGATTTTTCTATTATATGTACATCAAAAATTACATCCTTCTTTAATACGAAACTATCACGAGCGAAACCAAAACTATTATCATAAGAGAGTCATCAACAATATGTATGATCAACCTTTCCATTGTTTATTATAGAGGATTATAAATCATTTATAACTGCCCATACTTATTGAAAAGACAGATTATGTAACATCCTCATCATAATCCCCGGTTTGATTAATGCTTATGTAGATATAATATGTGGCTACTACCAAGTGATGTAATATGTGAATTGTATTTCAATGTTTTAATAATAAAATGTGATGCCAGTTGCTAAGGGGACACAGACAAGAGATGGGGGTTGAATTAGTCCACAAGAGAGGGGAGTGTCTAGGATAATGGCCAAGAGGGGTCCAAGGGGGGATTGACCCATATCTATGGATTTAACCCTTTTCCTAAATCTTCTATTGTACATTAACCTTCTGATGTCTAATTGAGTTTTCCCAAATCCAATCATTGAATACATGTAAGAGGGTGGGTGTGAGTGGTCACATCTTTCTGATTGAGTGTTTCCAAAGCCAATCATTGAATACATGTACGAGGGTGGGTGCGAGTGGTCACATCCAAAAGTTATTGGGCACATGGGGGTGGAGTACAATCCTCTTATAGAAGTAATAGCAGTTCGAACAACTTGGTAGTTAGTCAAGTCTGTGTGTAGGAAGTAAATGAGGAGCTCGGAGTTGGTGCGGCGAGAGGAAGGTGAATTATGGAGCGTAACTAGAGCGAATTGGAGCTAGAGAACTGAAGAGCCCAGTTGTCAGGCTGGAAGAGTGAACTCTTGCATGAGCTGCACTGAAATAGCAAGTGTGTTGTTGGTTTGTTGATAGTTTTCCTAGCAGCAATGTTCCCTTGAACTCCCACCTCAAAAATTCCTAGCTGACTGTGCCAGAGAGACCTTGACAAATGAATAGTTCATTCCTTGGGTTAGCATTAATAAACGAATGATACATCCCCTGGGCTAACCTTGATAAACAAATGGTGCATTCCTTGGGTTGGGCAGGTCAAGCGGAAGAGAGTTGGTGGAGAAGTCGAGATAGTTGTAGGAGAATATCGGTTGGGTTAAGAGATTTATGACTTGTGAGTGCACTGTGAGAGACCACCCTCTTTTGTGGATTGCTAACCTCGGCTTGAGGGTGACTGGTTGTTGATATTTGGAACAGTAAGTATACGGTTGGGTGGAACGTTCGTCTGAGGCAGTTGATTGCACGATTCTTGTTTAACATAAGTGTTTAATCTTGTACTAAACTATTTACATGTGTTATTGTTTTGCATGAACTCTGCATGAATGAGAATGACTTATATGTTGTTGTAATGAATGATTTAGTTGCATCTCTTGTTGATTATTAGCATGCTTCAGATGCATATGTTTTATGGTTATTGTTGTGGTTAAATCTATTATAAATTGTAGTTGTAGGCTATGGGAAAACAAATAACAGCAAAATAATGGCTTTAATTAGCAAAAGTTTCATGTTATTTGTATTCCACACATATTTTTTCCTAGCTAGAGGCTAGGTACGTTACTAAAATGGTATCAGAGTTGATAAAGAAAATGTTTTTGTTGGGCGTGACCCTGCCATGGTGGTTGGGTACGTTACAAAGTGGTATCAGAGCCTAGTTTTCAATGCTAAGCCTGGATAGGCCAATTAAGTGGAACACAAAAGTGAAAATTATAGAGTTTTCAAGTGAACTGATTGACTAAATGTCAGGAAGAGTTCGTTTGCAAATGGTTTGAAAAAATGTTTGCGGTGTTCCATGGTGAAATTGGATGAAATTGAGAAAAATCCCCAAGTTCTCGCAGCTAAATAATGGCAATTTCGAAGTGAAAGAGTCGAATTTGAAAAGCAACGAACAAATGTTTATGTACAGGGCTTGATTTGGTTTTATTGAGCTTAGTCGCAAAGATCTATTGGAGACCCAAGAAGGAATTTTGTTTTTGGGTGAATTTGAGCATTTTGGGGGTTTTGGAAAATAGGCGAAATTGGAAAATTTTCGATATTTTTTCGTACGTTGATGTTGGGAGTGGCCACGTGTCAGATTACATGCGACAAGTGACATGTACTTCCATGGTGGCAGGTACACGGAGTTAGAAAATGACTAAGTGTTTGAACTTATTATGAGTCTATGAGTCCGCAAAGGTAAAAACGGCTAAGTGTTGGACTTATTATGAGTCAATGAGTCTGTGAATCTGTGAGTCCGCGAGTCCAAAAAGTTAGAAGAACGGCTAAGTGTTGGGACTTATTATGAGTCCATGAGTCTGTGAGTTTGTGAGTCTGTAAAGTTAGCAAAATGGCTAAGTGTTGGGACTTATTATGAGTCTGTGAGATCGTGAGTCCACAAAGTTAAAAATGGATAAGTGTTGGACTTATTATGAGTCTGTAAGTCCATGAGTCCACGAGTCTGAGAGTCAACAAAGTTATAAAAACGGCTAAGTGTTGGGACTTATTATGAGTTTGTGAGTCAGTGAATTCATGTGGCTATGAGTCCGCAGAGGTAAAAACGGCTAAGTGTTGGACTTATTATGAGTCTATGATTCCACGAGTCCGCAAAGTTAGAAAAACGACTAAGTGTTGGGAATTATTATGAGTCTATGAGTCTGCAAAGGTAAAAACGACAAAGTGTTGGACTTGTTATGAGTCTGTGAGTCCGCAAGTCCGAAGAAGTGGAAAAATTACTAAGTGTTGAGACTTTTAGGACGGACTTATGAAAGAAAAGTTACAAGATTGTGAGTCAGTGAGTCCGTGAGTCCGAAGAAGCGGAAAAATGACTAAGTGTTGAGACTTATTATGAGTCCGTGAGTCCGAAGAAGCAGAAAAATGACTAAGTGTCGATATTTTTTGGATGGACTTATGAAAGGAAGAATTATGCTTTCGTGAGCCCACAATTCCGTGAGTCCGTGAGTCCATGAGTCTGAATAGATGAAAAAGTAATCTAAGTGTTGAAATTTTTTGGGAGAAATTATGAAAGAAAGAATTATGATACAATATGGGAACACAATTGTACATAATTTCATGGATCTTGTTAATTATTTTAGCCTAACAAATTTTGTTGGCTGCAAATCTTGTAGAATTAGAGGTACATAAAGAAACTAGTTCTTAAATGAGGATTAAAGTCATGGAAGATGCCCAAGGGTCTTACAACCATGGGGAAGATTTAAGAGGTCTGCATATCAGCATGGGGAATGTTGATACGTAGTCAAATGGAAGAAGAGATAGGCAAGATCTTGTCACTTTTAGACGTTTGCACTGCACAAGGAAGTGTAGAATTATAGGGATGATAATGAAAGGATTATAAACGCTCAAGAAGAGATACTTCAGAGTTTAAATATCTTGCATAAGCAAGTTAATAAGGATTTTGGCACCAAGCAAGCAGCTAGTGCTAGACAAGTATCAACATCTAGATATCATGGAAAAAGGGATGATCATGGAAATGATAGGCAATCAAGAAGCATGAAGAAGCTCCATCATTCTCCAAGGCAGTCCACTAGAAGAACTCATGCAATTTTAGGACCAGGAATCAACCCAAGTGTGTCTCATGTTTGGAGGCAAAGAAGAAGGCTTGAGGCAGACATCTTGCAAGGTGAACTCGAGAAAATAAACCCACCTACTTTCAATAGTGAGCACAGGAAAGGAGAAGAGGCAAAGGCTTGGCTGTTGGAAATGAAGAAATATTTTCAGTTGCATGACTACCCGTCCCGGGTAGAAGCTAGGATTGACACCTACTACTTGCTAGAAAAGGGAGCCATGTGGTGGGATCAACTTAAGCAAGCCAAGAGCCTCGACTAGAAGAGAACTTCATGGAGGCAATTCAAAGGATATTTCCAAGAGAAATATTAGTCCAAGCATTACTATGAGAGAAAGATGAAAGAGTTCTTTGAACTCAAGTTGGGAACCATGAAAATGGAGGAATATGAGAAGCGGTTCTTTGAATTGTTGAAGTATGTTGACTTCATCAGGGATGAGAAGGTTAAAATCCAAAGGTTTCTAAGTGGGTTACCCTTTTTCTATAGTGACAAGTTTCAATATGAAAATCCCAAGACCTTGGAGGAAACCATAAGGAGAGCAAGGCACCTTTAAGAGCAAATCAAAGGAAGTCTGGTTTTCCAAAAGGCTTGGAAGGACAAGTTGAAAGAGAAAAAGGATCAAAGGAAGAAGGGTTTTAAGCCACCCTTTTTCAGAAATAACTCCCAAGAAAGTCAACAAGGCCAGGCGGCCCAAAATGATCAAAAGGATCCATATTCATTTGGGAAAAGGCCAAGGCAACAACCTGTTCAATGTTGGGGGTGTGGGGGAAATCACTTATATAGGGATTTCCCTCATAAAGGAGAAAGAATGAGGATTGTGCATAACATTCAGGAGGCTGAAACAAAGGAAGACATGGGAGAAAGTATGCCAAGGATTTATGCATCTTTGGAAAACAAGCAAGCAAAATATCAATCCCCCATGATCGAAGTGGAAGGTAAGATTGATAACCAACCCGTAAAAATTTTAATTGATTCTAGATCTAGCCATAGTTACATAAATGCTAACATTGTTTAAAGATTTCACTTGCAAAGAAGTAAGCATAAGAAATCTTGGTTAGTTCAATTAGCCACAAGAGTTAGAGAAAGATCAATGAATTGGTTAAAGATTGCCAAATAGACGTGAATGGACTCAACACGAAAGTAGATGTAAACATCATACCATTGGGTTCATATGATTTTTTAATTGGCATGGATTGGTTGGAATAACATCGTGATTTCCTATATTGTTACAACAAGACAATCACATGTCTCTATGAGGAAGGACAGCAAGGCAAGAATCAAGGCATTCCAAGAGTTGTAGCTATTAGAGAGATTTCATCTATGTAGTTGAAGAAGAGCTTCAGGAAGGGATGTCAGGTGTTTTCATCCCATATGGAGGAGGCAGCCAAAGAGAAAGTGGCAAACATTGAATACCATCCAGTCTTGAGGGATTTTAAAGATGTTTTTAGGGAAGTTACGGGCTTGCCACCAAAGAGAGAGATTGATTTCTCTATCAATTTGGTGCTAGGAGATGCCCCAATGTCTAAGACACCATACAGAATGGGTACACCATAATTGAAGGAGTTGCAAATGTAGCTTGAAGAGTTGTTAAAAAAGGGGTATATATGCCCAAGTGTGTCACCTTGGGGAGCCTCGGTTCTGTTTGTGAAGAATAAGGATGGAACCTTAAGGCTGTGTATTGATTTCAAGAAACTTAATAAGGTTACCATAAAGAATAAGTATCGTTTACCCAAAATTGATGATTTGTTTGATCAGCTGAAAGGTGCAAGAATATTTTCAAAGATTGACTTGGGATCGAGCTATCATCAAGTAAGGATAAGGGAAGAAGACATAAACAAGACAACATTCAAAATAAGATATGGGCATTACGAATTCACGATAGTGCCATTTGGACTATCAAATGCCCCAACAATTTTTATGTGTTTGATGAATGGAGTGTTCAGGGAGTACCTAGAAAATTTTGTGATTGTGTTCTTAGATGATATACTCGTCTATTCCAAAACAAAAGAGGAACATGAGCAACATTTAAGAATGGTGTTACAAGTTTTGAGAGAGCACGGATTATATGCTAAGTTAAGCAAGTGCATATTTTATCAAAAGAAGATTCACTACTTGGGGCATATAATATCGACAACGAGGATAGAACTGGATCATGAGAAGATAGAAGCCATTAGAGGATGGCCAACACCAAAGAATGTGATAGAGGTCAGATCATTCATGGGTCTTGTCGGTTATTATTGAAGATTCATAAAAGGTTTTTCAAAGATTGCAAATCCAATCACTTATGTATAAAAGAAGGGTGTGAAGTTCGAATGGAGTTCCAAGTGTGAAGATAGTTTTCAATAGTTGAAAAGAATATTGACAAGTGCTTCAGTCTTGAAGATTGTAGATCCAAAAAAATATTTTGTTGTGTGCACTGATGCATGCAAGGAAGGGCTTGGTGGAGTCCTTAGTCAAAAGGATCATGTGGTATGCTATGAGTCCCAAAAATTAAAAGAGTATGAGAGGAATTATGCTACCCATGACTTAGATTTAGCAGCGATTGGACATGCATTGAAAATGTGGAGGTATTGCCTTGTGGGTAAGAAATTCGAGATAAGGACAGATCATTGTGGTCTAAAGCATTTGTTTGGACAACCAACACTAAACGCTAGGCAAACTAGATGGCTGGAATTTCTGAGTGAATATGGCTTCAAAATTAAGCACATAAAGGGAGTGGAAAATCAAGTGGTTGATGCACTTAGTAGGAGAGCTCATGAAGTGCATATTGCAGTCATTAGCATGTATAGGACATATTTGAAAGACAAAGTTATTGCAACAACAAATTCAGATCAAAATTATTTTAAAATAAAAGAGACATTACAACAAGGAAATTTTCAGTAGAAATTTAATTATTATGAGATGAAAGAAAATGGAATTCTCATGTACAAAGGTAAGGTGTATGTGTCGAATTCCAATGAGCTGAAAAATGTAGTGCTGAAGGAGATGCACAATGTGCCATATGTCGAGCACCCAGGATATCAAAAGACAATTGCAGCAGTAAGAAGCCAATATTTTTGGCCAAGAATGAAGAAAGAAGTGGCCAATTACATAACCA
>SNQJ01S0157203.1:4311-26495 GCA_010110895.2 Picea sitchensis
TTGGACTATTCCCTATCCAATCCAATTAAATAATCCAGCATGGAACAATTGGCCCAGCTCTTTAGAATCAACATCAAAATGTATTGAGAATCTAGGCCTCCTTGGGCCTCGGTTCCAGTTACCTCTACCTCTGTTCCCTCGTCCATGGCTTCCCCAATTGGAAAAAAAACTCATCCTGCATATGTTAATCAATTAGCAAATAGTCTTTTAAATAACCATGCATGACAACTCCTTAAAAATACGAAATAGATTTGGCTCATAATGTATTAGGCTCATACAATCCAATCCATACAAATTGTTCTAATGTTAATTAATGAGCAAAGGGGTGGAAAAAATGTTCAGGGATACATGAGGGGTTTGTAATTAGAGAAAATATGATATAATGAAAGGGGAGATAAATGGTCACTACTTAATGATAACAACAATCAACTGTAAGCAAACCAATAAACTTCACTGTGACCCACGCAAAAATCTGCCACTTTTTCCCAATCTTAACACAAAAATTCTCTTAGTTGTAATTAATATCAGAACAGGGGGTGAAACAAATGAATATGGGATATGTGAGGGGGTTGTAGTTAGCGTAAAATGAGGTAATGAAAGGGGAGAAAATGTTTATTTTTCATAAGATTAATCAAGAAATCCATAACATATTTTGCAGTGATAAAAATATGCATCAATCAACAATCAGATGACTGAGCAATAATTCTTGTGTATTTAACTAGTTCACTGTCCAATAATAAAATATCCAACACAGTGCCATCATTAAAGGTAAATATTTTACAAAATTTGTAAGAGGTTATGTCCCCTTTGTTCGCACATTCTGCATGTTATAATAGTCAACAATAACACTCATTCCCATTCTGTAATCATTAACATCCACTACTGCCATACATTTCTCCAATCTATATTTAAAAGTCATATTTCCAAAATAATAATTAAGTCATTATTTCTGCAATAGATCCAATCAAGGTTTGTAGTGATATTCGCTCCCACATATATATGTAGTAAAAATAATCAAGATAATCAAAACCTCGCATGCCATGACTGAAGTGATAATTGACTATGCAACCAAACAGCCATTATTTAGACACAGGCTATGCAGGAGTAAATTTCCAAGGCAATGTAATCATGTCATTGTGAAACAAATATCTCAGTGCGACTTAAAACTTAGCCAAACACCCCACACAACTGATATCAACAGTGATCAATTTGCAAAAAGATGAACGCACTTAGAAATCCGGAGTATCACTAGGCATACAAAACAAGCCATCCATATTATACGTGATGCACAACTAAAAGGATACCACCATAACCACACAACAATATATAACCACGATATAATTCAAAAGACTTCATTCTGGGCCATTTATTAAGTCGCATGTGAGTGACCAGGTTGCACACATTCAAGTGTATTCTACCAAAAGATCCAGTAAACATATCCAATCCAATCTTCTAATTCTCAAAACCTCATCTATAGGACGCGACATATGTGGACAACACCAAACCCCTGGGACTATTGCCAACCATTATCTGAATATCATAAGCACCACTCTAACGGTTGTATAATAACCAAAAATTTGGCATTGTGGTGAGGGAAGCAATAGACCAAACAAGTGTGATAACGGTGTGTATCCACGAACCAAAACAAAAATGATAGAGGCCTTTTCATAACAAAAAAAACTGATTCTTTGACAACGGGCTGGCGACTGTGACCCTTAGAAGTGAAATTAGCAATGCAGGCTCATGCCATTATCACAGAGGTAGTGACGAGAAACTAAAACAACATGATGGCTATATGACCCATGGGTGAGCCCATATTCAAGGTAATAGACCACAGTGACTTGAATCCACTTGACAATCTCGATAGTTTCCCTATGCAACCCCAGCCTGGAGGGTTAAGGGTTTTAACAGTAGCCTTCACAGTAGGAATGGAACTAACTTCAGTGAGACTTCGAGGTCGAAGGTGTACGCGCAAGGGGTTGTGATGCTTGTGGATGGGAGACAGTCCCTTGACAAGGCCGAATAAGGAAACAGGGCTCTTAATCAAACCCAATAACCGTGAAGACAATCATCCAGCCATGATTTTAAAAAAAACCCTTCAACCAACATGCAGTGGTAATAAAGAACTATCACCCAGGAAGACTAACAATCCAACGAACTTAAATTGATACAAGTCGAACCATCTATTTTCCATTCAAATCCAAAATTCCACACAGTTGCAGCACTTAGGACAAACACAAACCCACACAACTGAGCCAAAATCATTTTGTAACCAAATTAAAGTCAAGAATGGCCAAAAGAGACATACCTATTAATCGAAATCCTTAAGACGAGAGGTGGTCGAGCGGTTTCACCCTGCTAAAAATCTGGAGCGTGAACACAACAGCAAGATCAAACAATAGTCCGACTGGGGTGGTGGCCAACGGGAAGGGTAAAGGTGACGTGCAATAAATGCACTGTCGCCTCCACCCATATCTCATTTTCTCCACAATACACGCCAACGAGCCTTCCATTAACACCATTAATCAACCAAGGCATCGATAATATCAACACATTTAAACCATAGCATAAACCAAATCCACATAATAATTCAACCATTTGCATTCACTTTGCCGAACTCACCACCCACGTTATAACATATGTATATTAGCTATTGATTCCATTAATCAATGCATAACCATTGCATCGTCACCTTGCCAAAGTGCGCCACCAAAATTTCCACCATATGCATATAAAAAAAATGTAATTACACAATTTTTATAGTCATTTCCTTGTAACTAAAGTTAACAATAACCAACAAATATTTATGCATGTAGCATTGCAGAACTAGGTTCCTTTGCACTCGTTGTAATACCTTGCATTCTTTAAAACTGCCCTTAACGTAACTTTATTAATATGTTTGTTATGCAGGTGCAATAGGAACAATCACCATTAATGAATAGCATGTTGTAGTCACATGGAGGGATATCATCACGAAAGCTCAATTCATATCAATAACAACAATATGCTTATTAACCATGTAAACCTCTATATCACATCATCATAACAATGGAAATGAACAGATCTGATCTTCAAAACTTCAAGGGGATCCCACCTACTAGCATTATTTAGTCTTATATAATAATAGGCTTTAGCAGCATTTTGCAAGCGAAATCACGTTGACTTTTTCAATCGTCAACAGTCCCTCAAATATGCAATTCGGTTTCTTAGTTTTTGCCATTGGTCGTGTACTATTTATAAAGCCCACAATGTTTCCAATAGCTTTTGGCCTTCCATCAATATACATAGTTTCCCCTTTATTTTGATTTTTATCTACTAGTTGTATATAATTTGCGGCAACTCTGTATCTCTGCATACTTCGCGTATATCAGACCAACATCAACCAATGATTGTATTTGTATAATGGTTTGACATACTCCATCAATTTAGTTACAGTTCCATAGCTGACCTTTATGCCATCCATGGAAAATAACCCCAATCCATGTAAGGATGAAGGAGCAATGTGATACATCCTCCCACTGAAGAAGAAATATGTGTCCACTTCAGGTAGCTCCTTAGGTGCCCATCGTAGCACTAGATGACTATACCTCAAGGGAAAATCAATGTCACCTATGCTCTCAGCATCATAATTACATGACCCTCCGTTGGCAATAAAAAATTGCATGTGTATACGAAATCTTTTCCTTACCTTTTCAGACCTAGTTGATCTAGAACCGATAGATCCAGTACAACATGTCTCACTTTCAACCTCTCTTAGTATATATTGATCATCACTCGAGGAAGATAGATCCGACAGATACCTATTTGGTGGTACCTACACTCGTTCAAACAAGAAGATAAGTTATCATGAGAATATAAGTTTGTGGTACCAACACTCGAAAAAATGAGAAGATAAGTTAGCCAGAAAATATTTAGGGAACCCATGTTTTGCTTGGAGAATATACTTGATTCTATTATATGTAACAAACTTATTGGGATCCTTGTTTACTTGATTCATATCATAATTGGCATCCCATTATTGTTATCTTGGTATGCTTTGGGGTGTGAGTCTTCTCTTTTATAGTTTCATATAGTTGCATAGTTGCATAAGTTGCATATGGTTGCACAATTGCATATAGTTGCATAAGTTGCATATAGTTGCATATAGTTGCATAAGTTGCATATAATTGCCTATAGTTGCATAAGTTGCATATAGTTGCATAGTTTCATATAGTTGCATAGTTGCATAATATAGTTGCATATAGTTGCATAAGTTGCATATAGTTGCATAACTTGCATTGTTGCATAAATTTGCATAAGTTGCATATAGTTGCATAACTTGCATTGTTGCATAAAGTTGCATATAGTTGCATAGTTGCATGTAGTTGCATAAGTTGCATAGTTGCATATAGTTGCATAGTTGCATATAGTTGCATAGTTTCATATAGTTACATTGTTGCATAAGTTTCATGTTGCATAAAGTTGCATAAGTTCCATAAAGTTGCATAAGTTGCATAAGTTGCATGTTGCATGTTACATAAAGTTGCATAAGTTGCATGTTGCATAAAGTTGCATAAGTTGCATTGTTGCATAAAGTTTCATAAAGTTGCATAAAGTTGCATAGTTTCATAGTTGTATAAAGTTGCATAAGTTGCATAGTTTCATAAAGTTTCATAAGTTCCATAGTTGTATGTTGGATAAAGTTGTGTAGTTGCATAAATTTGCATAACTTGCATAGTTGCATAAGTTGCATAAGTTCCATAGTTGCATAAACTTGCATAGTTGCATAAGTTGCATTGTTGCATAAGTTGCATGTTGCATAAAGTTTCATGTTGCATAAAGTTCGCAAGAGGAGCACCCAAAGGCAAACCGTGTTGGCAAGAGGAGCGCCCAACCAACAAAACCAAAAGAGCCAGTGACATGGGTGCAGTGGGAAAAAACCTTGGGGTTTCCCGAATGCAAGGCAAACTTGGGGTTTCCAGAGGCAACGCAAGGCAAGTTGGAAATAGGGGCACCCAAAGGCAAGCCGAGTAAGCAATAGGAGCGCCCATGAGGGTTTCCCAGGATAATTTGTGTGTCTCTTTTTTTTTGTGATTGCCTCTCTTGCAGTGATCTTATTTATGCCACTAATGTGCTAAATGATTATAATAATAAAGAAGAATCATAATTGCTAGTTGTATAAGTAAAACTTCAACAATAGTTGACTACTCAATTAGATATAAAAGACATCTTGTGTTTATAACTTCAGATCATATGAGAAAGTATAAGAGTTCATTGGTCCTAGGGTACATTTCATATGCTAGTGATCTAAGGGAAATAAACCCTAGTGATTCTGATGGACCACTATATAGTAGGATTTCAAGGACCATCTTACAACTTATGTGGTTTATTTTGTGCCCTAAGAGCGCCTACATCAACCATATGTAGTCAAGTCATGTGTTACAAAGATCCATATTTGGTGGGATTGACACGTTGATGCCATAACATGTTGGTGTCATAGAAAAATAAGTAGTAGATATTTGACCCAACACTATATAGGTAATAAGAGAACCATATATATCAATGAATAATTACTAGGAGTGGGATCTCCACTAAGTAAGTAGGACAGGGATAATGCAATAAATGAAAACTATCTCAATGTGGTAAATGAGAAAAATTAGATAAACATTGAGCATTATGAGATTTCAAATGACCTGGAGAAATACCAACTACATCACACCTTATTTTTTACTAGCTTCTCAGGATATGTGATTTTTGGATATAATCTAATTTCAAATATGGACCTCATGAATATTGATCCAACCTGCATGAAGTGTGATAAAGTGGAGTTACTTGGTGAATGAAATGATTTTTTGGTGTGTCTTCATGATTATTGACAGAGTGTGTGAAGTTGCATAAAGATACATAAGTTGTATAGTTGCATAAAGTTGCATAAGTTGCATAAAGTTGCATAGGTGATAAAGTTGCATAGTTTCATAAGTTCCATAGTTGCATAAAGTTGCATAAGTTGCATAAGTTGCATAAAGTTGCATAAGTTGCATAGTTGCATAAAGTTGCATAAGTTGCATAGTTGCATGTTGCATAAAGTTGTGTAGTTGCATAAAGTTGCATAGTTTTCATAGTTGCATAAGTTGCATAAGCTCCATAGTTGCATAAACTTGCATCTAGTTGCATAGTTGCATAAGTTGCATTGTTGCATAAGTTGCATGTTGCATAAATTTGCATAAAGTTTGCAAGAGGAGCACCCAAAGGCAAGTCGTGTTGGCAAGAGGAGTGCCCAACCAACAAAACCGAAAGAGCTAGCGGTACGGGTGCAATGGGAAAAAAACTTGGGGTTTCCCGAATGCAAGGAAAACTTGGGGTTTCCAGAGGCAACACAAGGCAAGTTGGCAAGAGGGGTGCTTAAAGGCAAGCTGAGTAAGAAAGAGGACCGCCCAACCAACAAAACCTAGGAGCCAGCGACACCACTCACATCTGGGAAGAAACTTGGGGTTTCCCAAAGCCAACGCAAACATGGGTTTTCTCTACGGCACACCAAGGCAAGTTGAAAAGATAGGTGCACGGAGGCATAGCAAGAGGGAGAGCCCACATCAATGAAGGGAGTCCAAATGCAAGGCAGACGAAGTTGGTAAATAGGGGGGGCAAAAGGCTAGGCAAAGCGAGTTAACAAGATGGGCAACCACATGAGGAAACGTGAAGAAATCAAAGTAGTGCATGCAAAGGTGGGGCAACGCTATTTCACAATATGTGTGCCTGACCAACAAAACTGAAGAGTTAGTGACACAACTCAAGTGGGAAAAAAATTGGGGTTTCCATAAGGCAAGGAAGGACAAGTTGGCTCTATTCTTTCCTTTCCTAGAAACTCGTAATTACATGAATGTTTTCGTCAACTTTAGAAGGTGGTGTATGTTATTTAATGAGAAAGGGATTAAATCTTAATCAAATGTAGCTAAAAATGAACCCAAAAACCACACACATAGGAGCCACATAAGTAATTAAATGACATGTCCATTTTGAAAGGATGTAGTCTAAACGATCTATATTTTGGAATCCGACGAGAAATTGTCACTCATTTCCACATCTTCCACCAAATTTCCCACCTCTTTTCATTCAAATTCAAAGCGTCGACTCATATTGAATTCAATGTCTGATCTATAAAGCCTCATCTGTGCCTCCAATTTTGTCAAATACTTCCATTTAAAATTACCTCAACTCCCATGGTGTCAAACTCATCACCATTTGCATTGCTTTCTAATTGTGTACATATCATTGTTAAGTTTTGGTATCTTGGGAAGTTGTCCCCTAGTGTTATTGATCTGCCTAACGATGAAGGGGGGAAAGTACCCATCCCTCACTTTAATTTATGTTATAAAGTCAAAGTGAATTTATGAGCCCATTAATCATAAAGTGAATTTATTAGCATAAAGTGACTTAGGGAACTTAAGTAAAGGAGGAGATCCTATCTCCACCCTTGATCTTGGTTGGCTAAAATCTAATCCTAGCCATTGATTCTTGGGTTACCCTAATGAGGAGGCTAAAGAAAAGTATGAGGGAAGAGAGGGAGAAATTTTCACTTTTAATATTGAGTAGAAGAGGAGAAGAAGGATTTCTAGATGAAGGAAAGAGGGGTGCACTTGAGAAGAGTGTGCATAACTCAAGGAGGGCACACATTCATGAAGGAGGGTGCACAAGGAAGAGGGCGCACTAAATCAAGAAAGAAGGTTGTGCTTGCTCTTGGAATCAGGGTGCACTTATTGTTGTTGAATATGGCACACAATAGGGTGCACTTGAAGCTACAATAAGGGCATGATTTCCAAGGAGAAGAGGGCACAAACTTCAAGGCAAAGTTGGCTCAAATTTCAAGGAGTATTTTGCTGCAAAATTTGAGATAAGTTTGGTTGTAGAAAACTTGTTATCTGTGTTGTGATATTTTTTCTTTAAGCTCCATATTATATTTACTCTTCACTAGTTTTCCCCATGGGGGTTTTTCTAGGGTCACGTTGACCAAAAATTACATGTGTTAAATTCTTATGGTTTGCATATTTCAATATCAACATGTAAGTGCAAAAGATCTAGAGGTGTATTTCATGTTTTATCGGTTGTAAGAAGAAGTGAATGGGAAACAAACATTTCCTAATCTAACCTTCCAAACAACAACATTAAAAGAGCCTAAAATATGTTC
Organism: Picea sitchensis; assembly: GCA_010110895.2. NCBI lineage: Eukaryota > Viridiplantae > Streptophyta > Pinopsida > Pinales > Pinaceae > Picea > Picea sitchensis. Next base: position 12,473 of record SNQJ01S0157203.1, read on the forward strand.
TAAATCCAACCTTAAATTAGCAGAGAAATCGGAATTGTTAGTGACAATGAACAGACCTTTAAACAATCCTATATCAGTCACAAAAACAGACCTGTTGTAGCTTCCCTTTAGACCTCAGAAAATATTCAATCATTGTTATGTTCCTTCTTGTAATTGTGATTGTTCCCCCTCTCAAGAAACCCAACCATAATTCTACCAAAAGCAATTTAGGAGCTTAGTAGGAAAAGAAAGTCAAGCAACACAATCCATCCCAGTTCAAAGTTTTTTCAGAAGAATTGAGGGATGTTCAACACAAAGAATTAGGTGAAAGACTCTAATTTATAATAATGTAAGTAACTTGGAACCAAATTATGCTTCAATCAAAGGTTCTAAGTGATTCATATAGAGTCAATTTGTTGGAATAAAGGATTGACAAAGTGGGGGAAAATGAGGCTTATGGAGGTAAATTTTTGCTAGACCCTGGGAGACAAATTTCTACTAGAACTTGGGAGATGGATTAGCTCACAAATGTCAACAAAGGAGAAAATACACCTCAACATATAAGATAGTGAAAGTTTTTTTTCCTCTTGGTAGAGTGAACCACTGACAATGTGGAACAAAACATGGCTTCTAGAGGAAAATTACTATTAGATCCTTCGAGTTGTCTTAGTTCATAAATGTCGACAAAGGTGGAATTCCACCTCCATACAAAGGATGGTGAAGCAAAGGATGATGGGGAAAAGAGAACAAGTGTAAATATTATGAGTATATGGTTGTGATAGGAAGCTATAGACTCGCCCAAGATCAAGCCAAAAATATCAAATTCTATATATTTTTTGTGCTACCAACTTTTCTTGTTTGGCCCTAAAATTAAGTATTTTAGATGTAGTTGCTATTTTTACATTTTTGGAAGCAAAGTCATGAACTACTTTGGAACCTCTTGTGAGTATAACATTTTGAATTTTCCATGAGTTGCACATAGTAAGAATATTCAAGAGGCATAGGCTAGTTAATAGTATTATTTAGAGTTTCCCTATTACAAATTCAAATGATTATTGTCATGGAAGTGGTCGCGGTGAACCATACTGCCACTATGAGTCCCTCCTAATCATGTGTTTAGTTGGTATTTTCCTCTCTGTGTTTTCTGGTTTCTCTCACAGTGGATCATACTAATTTTTTTTCCAATATCTTGAAGTACGAGTAATTTGTGTGGCCACTTTAGCTCAGACTCTGAAGTTACAGAAGATACAGTACCTAGATGACATCTTCAACACTCCTCTAGGGCCTTTGCCTTCACAAGTGGATCAGATAGTTACCCTTCTAAAAAAGGGGGGAGAGAAAGCTTGTTGTGTCTCTCAAGCTTCATGTTTCCTTATAATGAGTGAATTCCTAGTTATAACCTTAAGACCAATGAAAAAAGATCAACCTCGTTGACTCGTGAGTTTGAATCGGATCGACAATCGAACGAGTTTTTTCAAGTGTAGTCAACGAGTCTATGACTCAATTAATCGCAAGTATGATCAATTCAAATTCGTTAACTCCAATTTTAACCCAACATGTATGCTATAAACCCAAAAAAGGGCACCATTCACTCATGTTTTCTTTCATTCCTTGCATGTCTTCAACTTCATCTCTCCCACAACACCTATATGCTTAAAGTGAACAAGAGGACACGTTGCCACATCTAGGGTTACCACAAATTCATCTTGGGCATCATTCAAGCATACAAACAATATAATATTGCAATGGTTTCATTGTGCCACAACTAGGGTTTCATATCAATAGGCCCAAGATGCAAAACTACATGCTCCAACACTCATTTCTTAGTTGTTGTTAGGGTTTTCAAGATTAGAGGTAGGATTTTTTTGTTGTTTTATTTGTTTAGGAATTATTTATGTTGTTTATTTAGAGTTTTTTTGGTATTTGAATTTTCAATAATTTCAACATTTTTAAAGAACATATTAGCCAAAAGTAACAGCCCTAAACCCTACAACAACATGGAAACCAGTATCATTAATATCAATTTAATAAAGGAATAATTTAATATAGTTCCTGCATAATTAATGTTGGCCCTTGACCAAGTTTTGAGGATCCTTGGTCATTTTTTACCTATTTTGGGACTTCAACAAGCTGTTGAAGGCAGAGCGCAATTCGAAGCGGAGATTGTGGGATCTCGGCCCCTTGTTTAGGGATTTTTGGGTTTTGGGATTAGGTAACGGGTATGGGGATGTTGGCCCATGGGTTTACCCATGGTTAGGCCTTTTTTTAATGTATAAATAGAAGTCTAGGCAATGTAAGAAAGGAGAGGCTTGGTACCTAGCCAAAGTGCTGAGTGAAAATTGTAAATGCTTTGTGCATGCTATGTTGAGAACTTGCAGAGCTAAGTGCAAGTGACTGTAAGAGACTGTGTAAAGGCCTGGGGAAGGAGGATCTAGCGAAGTGCGCACATATCTCATGTCCTATGTGGAGTAGGATCTTTTGGCTCTGTGCATGTAGAAGATTAACATAAGACAATAAAAGAGAAGAAGAGTTGGTGGACGTAGCCCCGGGCTAGGGGTGAACCACATATATCTTGTGTTATGGTTGTTTGTGCATTATGGTTGTTTCATTGTTCATATGATTAATGCTTAGTGCACTTATGTATGCCTAGATGAATCTGATATGCTAAGCCTAGTGTTGAATAATATGAATGAATGTTAGATCTAACATATGTGAATGTGCTTAGTGCTTGAATATACTAGATCTGGGTGAATACTGTGTTGATTTGTTGTTACGGTTTACCTGCACTGTAAATTAAGGTTGAATACTAATGGTCTACAACTGCTAAGTGTTATGTTAAGGTGTTACAATCACAGATCTGTGTCCCATCTAGGGTTGCAAACATCTGAGTCCTGCAACCACCCCTACCTCTACCTCGGGTGAGACTACATCTGATTCGCAGGTGTTGTCGAAAGGGTCGGTAGTTAGGGTTTTGTTGGTGCGTTGTTGAAGCATTGAACCTTGGGCCTGCCCCTATGCCAACAAATGGTTCTGTTGCTGAGACCTGTAATTGTGATTGTTGGGAAATAAAGAAAAGAGAAAGCTTTGTGCGTAGATCTGTTTCCCTAGTGCGCAGTATTATACTTGACTTGTGAATCTCTATGCTAAGAAGAGAAGTCAGATCTAAAGAAAAGAGGTAAGATATTGAAGCTTTGTGCTCCTATAAAGGTAAGTATAGTGAAAAGTTTTGATTGAAAAGGTAAGATAAGTGGAAATTTTTGTTTCAAAAGTATGAATCTAGGTATGTTTGATAAATTTTGTCCTAGCCTAAAAACTGGTTCACAACTAGAAGAAAGTAGATTTGATATGACTAGATCTGATAGAAATGATGAAAGATATGTCATTCCTATGCATAGAAAGAATGTTTGGACTAACAAATGCATGCAGGATCCTAGAAAGAATGTTTTTGTAGGTTAGCTACTGTGATCTTAATGTGCAGTACCGGAAAGGTTGGGGATCATTTAAAAGAAAAAGAGGATTAATTATTTGTTATAGCTGCAGAAGACTGGGACATATTTCTAAGGAATGCCCTGATAGAATACCTAATTGTCTTTGTTGTAAAGCTATGAACCATGAAATTTTGGATTGCCCTAGAATGATTGCTAAGGTTGAAAGAATGAATATGAGACAAGAAAACCCTGAGGAAGATCAAGCAACTAAGACCATGGCATAACCCCGGAAAGAATCGAAGAATGTATTGCTACAAATGAAAGAAACCTTGAATGATCATAGAAATGTCAACTTATCAGAGATATTCAAAGAAAAAGAGTGCATAGAAACAAGAATAGGAGACTTCGACTTTGATTGTGTTCTGGATGAGGAAACATGGGTGAATACAATCACAGAAAGAAACAGGGAAATTTTAGGAAAGCCTGCTATGATTCCTTCATTGGGGGGAATAGGATTATTTAGAGGAAAGTTGATAACCCTATGTGGAATACTCACCCATATATCTATGAGTTCTCATGGAACTTCAACAAAGGAAGATTTTGAGGCTGTTAAATTTATTGAGAACAGTGCCCCATTTGCTATGTTACTAGGAAAAACCTGGATTGAGAAGGATCAGGCCAAAAGAAAAGAAGAGGAAGTCTTAGAACAGAAGAAGCAAGAATTAAAAGATTTCATGACTAGGAGGATAGTGCACTTGATTGAACAACAGGAGAACAAATCGAAGTTGTTTAGAACCAGAAACTTGGATGTCAAAGTTGAAAGGACACAAGAAGACTCATAGAAGAGTGGAGCACCTACCCTAGACAGAGAAGAAGTATTTCCCATGAACCCTATGAAAGAATCTCAACAACGCGAAGTTACTATGCTAAAATGAAATAAGAATCAGAATGGAAAGAGGAATACTGAGACAAAGATCACAGGGAAGAAGGCTAGAAAGCTCAGTAAGAAGAGACCAAAGATAGAAAAATTGCAGAAGGTTCCAGAGGGGACTTCGCAGAAGGAAGGTTTGCAAAACAAGAACTTCGTCGGGATATCAGAACAATGCAACATGGAACTTCGCCATGGTGAAGAAATATAACCATTGGAGGTATTATGACCGTTAGAACAACGCCCCCGAATGGTTAGAACAACAGTTATGACTAGAAATCTTGTCATCAGACCGTTGGGACCATGCCGCAATGGACATAACTGCATTGATGAAGGCCTCTCGTTCATTGGAGAGATTTATTACATCGTTGTCTACTTATTGTGTCGAATGTTGCACCGAAAACACTTTTTCAAATTGTATCCAAGCCAACTCATTTCTACCGTGTTGTGTTTACTGAGATTTCACCACATGATCTATTGTGTTGAACATCCAGTCATTGACCTAAGTCATATGATCTTGAGTGTGCATGTCAGACAAACTCAGTGTCGTAGAGAAGTCGGTCGAAGAAGTTCCCATCGATCTAATGGCCGAAAAATTAATGTATGCAGGGATTCAAGCCTCGTCGACAAGAGGAGTGCAAGCCTCACCATCGACTTCTCATGGATCCAGACCATCCTGAGCTACAGTCGAGCAAAGAACCAATCATCGAGATAACTTGGCGAATGAGAAGTTAATCCTGACTATCCTGCCTGACTACATCCCGCCATTGGTTGGCACGATGAGTCGTGACAGTGTCCCCAGAGACTTTGATTACACCCTAGTTACTGCGTACCTCCCGAAGGCGATACGTGCAGTTAGAACACAACAGGATAAGATCGCGACATTAAAATTTAGCGACTTCAACCTAGGGGACCGCAAGAACCATAGTATGATCGCTCCTCATAGAGGAGAAGAACTCAAAAATAATCTCCCAACCATGTACTATGAACCTCGCGCAGTCCACCATCTTGAATGTGATGAAGATTCTACATTTTGGAAGGAACCAGGAGGTTAACGCATGTGTTAAGATCCTGCTATCGTGCTACCATGGCAGATATCTATGGCTAGACAGGTGCATCACATTCAATCTGACTTTGATCCATAGGATCACCAGATTGAGCATGCAGGGACCAGACCCACAAGACTTTTACCCAGGGAAGGTTGCAGACCGAGCCCTGACACAGAGAATTAAGGATACCTATGGTGATGTAGAAAAGGGGATGCAAGGATATAAGGTAGCTTCCATCCAGAATTGTGCAATGTGCCTGGCCTACCAGCTGATCGCAGGAAAGCTGGTGAGAAAGAACAGACATACGCAAGTCACAGGGTTCATTGTTGACCTCATCGAAAAATGTGTAGAAGGACTCCAAATGAACTGGGCGAAGTACTTAGTCAACCAGCTAGAATTGGATTGTTGCGAAGCTCAGGATCAGGGTTATGAGTTCCATTTTAGCTGGTTGTTGATCCTTATGGAATTTACTGCTTGGGAGATACCGAAAGGTGCGACCTTCCAAGAAATTGATCCATTCAAGCCACTCACTACGAATTTCACCATGCTCTGGTACTTGAGCGATATGGGAAAACAATGGTAGTTGAACGTAGTATTTCAAACATACTATATCCAGCTAAAGAGGGTTATTGGGGTTGTCCCTTGTATGAAATCAAACACCCTGCACCGGTTCAGACCCCTCATGATGTTTTGCTCAGATCATCACTTTATTTATATCACTACACGTGCACATGAGCATAAAGAAGAGCTTCATTCATACTATAAGCTCACAGAGGAGGACCTCAAAGAGATAACTAAGGACTGGTCTGTAGAGCTCCTTATCCCTGTTGACCCCACAGAAATGTTTGATCCTGAACTAATTGGCACCTCAGAGGCCACTCACGAAGAGCATGATACCCCTGGACCTAGCAGAAGGAAGAATACCGAAGAGGTACAAAACCTGAGTAGTGCAATAGACGAAACTGCTTCAAAATCACCTAGACAAGGAGATAATGATGAAGTAGATAAATAAGAGACCAATGGAAAAGAAGATCAACAAAAGCAAGGAGAAGTAACACCACCTAGGGATCTTGTTGATGAGGTTGATCCCTCTAAGAAAAGAAAGGTTTCTCCACGAAACCTACTTCACGGAAGAAATCCAAAGCCACCAAGACTAAGTTGCAGATTGTGCTCATGCTCGATGACTTCAACCTCATCATCATAGTTGTATCAGTTGCTTTGCAGGATCTTATGCAGAACATTGAATCCAAGCAAGAAGCCATGTATGAAAAAATTGAGATAGAACTAAGAGGGGTACAACAGGCCCTTCAATCTATCTGTGTAGTATCCATTGTGCCCCCGCCATCAGAAGAACCAAAGTTGGGAGATGAGCCTGCCCAACTCCACAGAATAGCTGATGCGACCGAAGCTCGTGTTCGTCGAGCACAAGAAGAGAAATAATAGGCCATGGTGGCCCTGAATCAAGCACAATAGGAAGTGGTAGAGCAATGTCGATTTGTGCAACAGGAGAAGGATGACCTCCACACCAAGTTCGAAGAGGAGAAAGCATAGGTCAAGCAAGAGAAAGAGAAATTGCTCGCAGAGCAGCTCGGAGTCAAAGAAGCAGTCAGCAGAGCACTTCACTCTGTGACAGGATTAGACAAAAAGGCGGAAGAACCAGTGGAGCATCAAGTAGCACAACTTGTGGAAGCTATCCAGCAGCTTCAACAGAGAATCGCATACCTAGAGCTACAAATAGTGCCAAGTACCCCGCAGGACATGTGAGACCAAAGAGAAGCCACTGCCCGGAGCACAGTTGAGAGGATCAGAGCATTTGCTCTGGAATGTAAACAACATAGCAGTAGAAGTGCACAAACCTATGAGAGACTTACTGAAGACCCTGAACTAAAGGCACTGGATTGATAGCTCCAGGAGGCAAAGTAGCAAGTAGTGACAGTACAGGCATAGTTGAAGCTCCTGTTAGCAGTTGAAAGGATGAAGTGATCCCAGGAACAACGCACTACTCAACAGTGGGTCCACACCATACAGAGAAAATTCATGGAAGTGACTCAGAGGCTTAAACCAGTACAATGAAGTGTGCCAACTGTTTGAGGAGATTGAAGGTTGAGGAGAAGAACTAGATAAAGTAGTCATTGCAGTCGAACAACACTTAGAGGGACCTGTCAACGAAGCAGTTATCCAAGAGTTCACCAAGTAGGAGGCCTTGGCACAACAACAGATCGAAGCAGCTTGAGCCAAGCTCGAGGCTTTTGAAGCAGAGCTACCCAGACCAAAGTGACTTGAGACAAGCCACAGGTGAGTGTTGGGGGGTTGTTGGCCCTTGACCAAGTTTTGAGGATCCTTGGTCATGTTTGACCTATTTTGGGACTTCGACAGGCTGTTGAAGGCAGAGTGCAAGTCGAAGCAGATATCGCAGGATCTCGACCCCTTGTTTAGGGATTTTTGGGTTTTGGGCTTATGTAACAGGTATGGGGATGTCATCCCATGGGTTTACCCATGGTTAGTCCTTTTTGTAATGTATAAATATAACTCTAGGTGATGTAAGAAAGGAGAGGCTTGGTACCTAGCCAAAGTGTTGAGTGAAAATTGTAAATGCTTTGTGCATGCTATGTTGAGAACTTGCAGAGCTAAGTGCATGTGACTGTAAGAGACTGTGTAAAGGCCCAAGGAAGGAGGATCTAGCGAAGTGCATGCAAATCTCTTGTCCTATGTGGAGTAGGATCTTGTGGCTATGTGCATGTAGAATATTGACAGAAGACAATAAAAGAGAAGAAGAGTTGGTGGACGTAGCCCCAGGCTGGGGGTGAACCACGAATATCCTATGTTATGGTTGTTTGTGCATTATGGTTGTTTCATTGTTCATATGATTAATTCTTAGTGCACTGATGTATGCTTAGATGAATCTGATATGATAAGCTTAGTGTTGAATAATATGAATTAATGTTAGATCTAACCTATGTGAATGTGCTTAGTGCTTGAATATACTAGATCCGGGTGAATACTGCTCTGATTTGTTGTTACGGTTTACATGCGCTGTAAATTAAGGTTGAATATTAATGGTCTATAACTGTTAAGTTCTCTTTTAAGGTGTTACAATCAGAGATATATGTCCCATCTAGGGTTGCAGACTTCTGAGTCTTGCAACCACCCCTGCCTCTAACTCGAGTGAGACTACATCTGCTTCGCAGGTGTTGTTGAAAGGGCCGGTAGTTACGGTTTTGTTGGTGTGTTGTTGAAGCGTTGAACCCTAGGTCTGCCCCTGTGCCAACAATTAACTATGAACTATAATTTTGTATTCCTGCATTTTTTATTCATGCATAAACACAGTGATGCACAAACAATAGTTAGATTTGGGTTTGGGGACAAAGCCCACGAAATTACCATTTTCGACGACGGAATGCTTGGCGGATTCCTTCTTTGTCTCTATCTCTTTGCTTGGCCTCCTTCTCTGTCTCTATTCTTGGCCTCCTCCTCCTCTTTCCCTAGCTCTTCTCGGCTTTATCTCCTGCCCATTTCCCCTCTTCTCTGTCGTGCGAATTTTCCCTCTAATTCTCTATCACGCGAGTGTGAGTGTGAGTGGTCTAAATTTGTGAATGCTTGGCCTCCTTCTTTGTCTGATCTGTGCTTGGTCTCCTTCTCTGTCTAATCTGTGCTTGGCCTCCTCCTCCTCTTGCCCTAACTCTTCTCGGCTTTATCTCCTGCCCATTTCCCCTCTTCTCTGCGAATTTGCCCTCTAATTCTCTGTCGCGCGAGTGTACTGAGTGTGAGTGATGTCTAAATTTGTAAATGAGTAAGGTGTGAGTGTGGAATGGAACGTGTTTTGTTTGTTTGAATTTTTTTTTTTTAATTAATATATTTTATATAATTAATTAATATTATATATATATATATATATAATATATATTGTATATATTAATTGATTGATATTTTTGGTAGGTAAGGCGTGATAACTTATAGGGGTTATGGATTGGAATGGTTAATATTAAAGAGGTTATAAGGGTTATGTGTTAGGCGCTATAGTGGTTAAGGGTTTAGTGTTTGAGGTTACATATTATATTGGATAATTTATTCAAATTATGGGTTAGTAATATTGATAGGGGTTATAAGGTTTAGAGGTAATTAGGTTATATGATGTGAGGCTTATGGGTTACACAATTAATGGATGGTTTATATGGGTAAAGGGTTATTAAAGTTATATTTATGTTAGTAAGGGTTGTAGCTGGAGCCATAGGATCATTGGGGATAATGATGATAGGGTCTATAATGGTTAGTACTTATAGGTGTTTTGTAAATCGTGGGTTATAATAGTTAGGGGCAAGGGATTGCAAGTGTTTACACATAAATCTTATTGAGGTTACAAGGGTTACGTCTTAGGAGGGGTTAGAGAGTAGGTGTGTATGTCTATAGGGGTTAAGATTGGTGGGAGTGATAAGACTTAAGTATTACAAGGGAAATATGTTATAATTGTGAGGTTGCATAAGAGTGTTATATGGTGTAGTGGTTAGAAGTTAGGGGTTAAGGGTTATTTTTTAGGTTTTTTAGGGTAGTCATATCAATTATAGGGTATAAATTGAAGATAAACATTGTACACGTTATGTAGGCTAGGGTTTAGGGGTTATATGGTTGAAGGATTATCATGATTTTTGAGATAAATTTTATATGTTTCAAGGGTTATAAGGGATTACTAGGGTTGAGGGATTAGCATTAGGGACTAAAGGATTGAATTAGACAGTAAAACAATAAATCCTTAGAAATGAGATTTTAATAAAGCAACTAGATATGATGATGCTACAAGAAATGATATGTGCAAAGAAACTATGCAAGAAATAGCCAAAAAAACTTGGAAAGGTTGTATCTATCTAGCCACCAATATGGAAGGAAACTATGGAGGAATGACCATGTTATGGAACTCTAATAGAAACATAATGATGAAACTCACTCTGAAACCATAATATCATAGGTCATTTCAAATAAATAGGCTTCAAGGAACATGAGGATAACCAATATATATGGGCCACCTAGCCCACTTCATAAGAGAACCTTCATTGGATCCCTCAAAGCCATAGGGAATTCTGATGTTGGAGATCAATGGATAATAAGAGGTGATTTCAACCTAATAACATCCCTTAGTGCTAAAAAGGAGGCAATAGAAGGCTAGAAGAGAACAACCTATACTTTAAACATATTATTGAAGACTTAAGACTAATGGAAATTTCCACAACCAATGGTCATTTTACCTAGAATAATAAAAGGGGAGGCTCAAGCTAGATTGATGTCTGATTGGATAGGTTTCAATTCTTTGAAAAAAATATGTAGTAAGGAATTTGGGGCTATAGGGGAAGTCTTACAAGGTGCAAGGTCAGACCATTGTCCCATCTCACTACAATGGGATAACAAAGGAACACCAAAATAAATAGCATCCAAATTTGAGCAATTATGGTTTTCACACCCGAACTTGCAAGCAAGAATTGTCGAATGGTGTAATGAGGGAGGAAACATCCAAGGAACTAAAATGTAAATTCTTTAGTAAAAAATAAAGTATCTTGAAACCAAACACAAAAAATGGAATGCAATTGAATTCAAAAATATCTTTTAAAATAAATGGCATCTTAAGAAGCAAATGGCCATCCTACAGAGACAAATCATGAAGGAGGGCATGTAAAAGGAGGACACTCCTTCATCAATCATCACTACAAGAAGCAATTTACATAAAAAAAAAATAGGAAGAATGCCTCTCAAAGCATAAGTATATAGTAAGATGGCTCACAAATGGTGACAAGAACATGCATTTCTTCCATCGCACCACCATGAATAGGTGGAACCAGAATAAATTTTCTTCTTGATATATGCACAAGGAAACATAGTAGATGACCACACAGATATAGAAAAAGAGCTCATGAACTGATTTAGTGACCTTATCATTGAACTTTTTGAGGAAAAAAGGCATCCACTAACTATACCACCAACATATACCCAGTATTGTCTTTGAGGAGCATAATTCTTTCCTCATGAACAAGATATCACCATTATAAGTGGAACTTAGAGTTGTTAAATACATTGTTGGAGGTAAAGTATGAGGTTCATACAACTTTGCAACCGACTTCTTTCATGTTTTATAACACACACTAGATAAAGAGGTTTGTAAAGTGGTGGAAGACTCGAGAATATATGGATGAGTCCTCAAAGATCTTAATGCCACTTTTATAATACTTGTCCTCAAAGAAAGTGAAGCAAACTTTGCATACAAATTAAGGCCCATCTATCTATGCAACATCATCTATAATATCATCACCAAGGTATTTTCCAACTAATTGAATTCCATCATGAACACGATCATCTCCTAGGTGTAAGGAGGATAACCGAAAGTAGGAAAATTCTATATGAAATCACAATGGAACATAATATCACTCACACCCTTAAAACCAATAAAAAACCATATATGACGGCTAAGATCGACATGTCTAAATATTTTGATAGATTAAATTGGACATTTGTGATTAAAATGCTTAAATCATTTGGATTCACAGGTGCTTGGATCAACTAGATCAAAAACCTAATGTCCTTTTCCTTATTTTCTATCCTCTACAACACAGTCTCCTCTACCCCCTTTTACCCCTCAAGAAACATTCCCAAGGTGATCCTGTTTAACCCTTCCTATTCATCCTCATAGCTGAAGGTCTTGGAACTTGCTTAAAAGTAGCCACTAATTGAGGCTCACTTAAAGGATTTAATATCTCACCTCATAGTGATCCCCTCCCACATCTCCAACTCATTGACTACACTATGCTTTGAGGATCCACCACTTATAAGGAATCCAAAGCTTTCAAAAAAAATTATGGACACATTTCTCCTAGCATTAGGAGGTGGATGGGTCATATCAAAAATGGAAAATCTCAAGTATTTATTTTAACACCCATAGAAGCATCCAAACCAACATCCTTTGAATCCTAGGGATTAGTAGGGGTTAAGGGATTAACATTACGGTTAGGTTTAAGGAGGATATGAGAGTTCCTCATTTGGTGTTGTATGTTATAGGATTTGGGTTTAAGGGTTATAAGAGCTTTAGGTTAAGGGTTATATGTATTGGTGTTGATAAGGGTTAGGGGTTAAGAGTTGTAAGAGTTAGGCACTGATATATGTTAGAAATTGGGGGTTTAAGGGGTTAGTTTTTTGGGTTTATATGGACTACAAGATTGCAATAATATGGGTTATATGTGGGTTACATGGCATTCATTCTATGTTATAAGGATCAATGGTGATAAGGTTGAGGGGTTTGGGGATTGGGGGTTATAGTGGATAAATGTTAAACATTAAGCATGGTTATAATTCTTATAGTGGTAAAAGATTATAAGGTATTAGGTTGGTGGTTTTAGGGGTTTGGGGTTACATGAATTAGGGGATATAATCTTCAAGGATTTAATATTCTTAGGGTTATAAGGCTGGGGATTATGAATCATAAATGTTAGATGTTCAAAACATTAGGTATTATAAGTGTGAGGATTTATAGATGTTATATGATTAGATTTGATATAGGTTCTAAGGGTTAGTTTTTAAAAGTTCATATGTGTTCTAGGTTAATTATGTCATTTACAATTCCTTAAAGGTTTAAAGTTATATGAATCATATGGTTAGGGGTACGCATTGTGGATAATGGTTATTATAGCGTGAAAATTCACAGGGGTTATAACAATTAGGAGTTATAGGTATTATTCAATGTAAGGGTTAGGAGATGTATGTCATGTTAGAGTTTAGGTGTTAGAATTACAAAGTTTAGGTGTTACAATTATAAAGGTTAGAGGTTAGAATAATAATGTTTATTGGTGTTAGTTGTCTAATATTATAAACGTTAAGAGATAGGTGTTATATCATTATTTTTGGTGTTAATGGTTAAATGGGTTATGAGTTACAAAGGATTGTGGTTAGGGGTCATAGGGGGTAACTAAGGGTCATAGGAATTAGGTTCGATACATTCTTAGGAGTTATGAGATAGGTTTTATGTGCCATTGGGATTACAAGTTTAGTTGGGTTAATGATGAAGGGTAATAGGGTAAATTTTAAGGGGTTATAAGGATTAAAAATATGTTGTTATATGTTAGAGTGTCCAATTTTAAGGATTGTAAGAACTATGAGTTAAGAGTTATAAGGAGTTTGAAATAAATGATAAGCAACCACTCGATGTTGGTTTTCCTACCCAAATTTATAATTTTGGGCATGAGAGACAGAGGACGGGGGTGTAGAGAGATATATATATTATAGAATAAAAAATGTCTTATGTGCATTATGTCATTTACCCTGCCTCTTTTTTTGTCCCATTATTTTCGTTCCTTGCAAGAATCCCTAAGTTCATAGGACACAAAATGAGTAATGACACCTTTGACATGCTATAACCCTACATTTTTGTCTATTTTCTTTCAAAACTTCCTTCTCCTTTTCCCCATCCAAGTTTCCTAGAGATGTGGAATGTAGTGGGACAGGAGGATTGAATCTTGGCCCGATCTGTTTGAGCTTGATTTTCCTCAAAGAATCCTTTTAAAATTGAGACCTGTGCAGGGTAGCTTATAAATTATGAGGGGAGTGTGGTTCTATCCTCTAAATATTATAAATGGATTTATTTGTAGTTTGATAATGGAAAGTAGATC
>SNQJ01S0157204.1:0-18490 GCA_010110895.2 Picea sitchensis
AAGGGACTTCAAGTCTGCATAGGGAAATGGAAAAATGCCCTTTGTACAAGTTTGCATAGGGTGAGGCAAATCTTGCTATAACAATACCACAACAATTAGCTCAACGCAGGTATTTTATTGAGATAAGTCTCAAATAAGCTCCTCGCGGAGTTGTACTCCTTCCTGAATATTATTGCGCTACATAGTTCCCAAATTCTCAATACTACAATTTACGGACTAGCAAGAGAGGATAGGGTTTCCAAGGTCCTAAGGGCAAGGGAGTGTCAGGTGCTATAGCTCTCTAATACGTATGTAGGGTCCAACAATAGTACTTGACCCAATCTCTCAACACACCAACTAAGGAGGCTCAATTGTAGCCTTAGTTGTACTATTCAATTTCCTAGGTATTGGAGAGTAATCTTCCCAAGTTTCGTTCTCATTGCATTATAACAACAAGATGGTTGATCAACTTATCTAAATATAGTTTCATGTAACCTAGGGGACTTCCAATATACAGGAGAGTACATGGAAGTGAAATTCCATATACATGTATTGTTTGATGTGGTACTACTCAAAGGGGTACCAATAAGGGTGTCTAACTAGGTGAAACCACTTGTATTTCCTGCATGTATTCTTGCTTGGCCACAAATTTACCTGTTGAATGACAGATCATTGTGTTATTTATAAACGTTGGAATACGTCTCAAGCTTAAAAAATTCTCTAAAAATCTCAGCTCAGGAAAGTGCTTCGATACCACTTGCAATGTTCTTTATTAACAAAATAGAAGATTCGGAGAATAAATAATAGACTATAGCAAGTTTTAGAGAGAATATGACAAATTATGAACATCATGGGCAATTGTAGGAGAACTAAAATACCATAATTAGCAATACCTTTATTGATGAAAGCAATGTACACTTGCTTCTTCGAGGGGGTAACCTTCAATTGAGCAGAGCTCCAATTATAATATGCTTCATAAGGCATTTTCATTACATTGCTTCTACTTCTCTATATAGTTTCTATCTAACCTCCTATGAACTTTATAGTAAGAAGAACCTTCTAGTAAGCCTTCTTGTAACATCCCCATTATGATCCCCAGTTTAATTAATGCTTATGTGGATATAATATGTGGCTACGACTAGGCAATGTAATATACGAATTGTATTTCAATGTTTTAATAATAAAATGTGATGCCAACTACTAAAGGGGACATGAACAAGAGATGGGGGATGAATTAATCCACAAGAGAGGGAAGTCTATAGGATAATGGCCAAGAGGGGGGTCAAAGGGGGAATTACCCATGTATATTAGTTAAACCCATTTTCATGAACTTGCGTATTGTATATGAACCTTCCCATTTAAGATTGAGTGTTCCCAAAGCCAATCATTGAATACATGTAAGAGGGTGGGTGTTAGTGGTCACATCCCATAGTTATTGGGCACGTGGGGGTTGAGTACAATCAGCTTGGGAAAGAGTGTGAGTCGAGAAAGGAAAGCCACAAGAGAGGAAATTTGTATGGGTTGGGACAACAGTTGGTAGTAGTCAAGTTTGTGCATGGGAAGAAAGGAAGAGAGAAATAAAGAGAGCTTAGAGCGGGTGCAGCCATAGAGGGAAAACTCTAGAGCGTAACTGAGCGAATTGGAGCTAGAGAACTGAAGAACCAGGTTGTCATGCCTGAAGAGTGAACTCATGTGTGAGTTGCAGTATAATAGCAAATGTTTGTTGTTGGTTTGCTAATAGTTTTCCTAGCAGCAAGTTCCCTTGAGTTCCTAGCTGAGAGATTCCCAATTACCTATGCCAGAGAGACCCTGATAAATGAATGGCACATTCCTTGGGTTATCACTGATAAATGGATGGTACATCCCTTGGGTTATCCCTGATAAACGGATGGTACATTCCTTAGGTTATCCCTGATAAACAAATGGTGCATTCATTGGGTTGGGTAGGTCAGGAGGAAGAGATTTGGTAAAAAAATCTGGATAGTTGTAGGAGAATATCAGTTGGGTTATGAGTTTTATGAGCTGCGAGTGGACTATGAGAGACCACCCTCTTTTGTGGATTACTAGCCTTAGATCGAGGGTGACTGGCTATTGAGATTTGGAGCACTCAATCTATGGTTGGGTGGAACGTCCGTCCCAAGCAGTTGGTTGCATGATTCTTGTTTAAAGATAAGTGTTTTATCTTGTTGTTGAGTTATTTACATGTGTTATTGTTGTGTGTGAACTCTACGTAAATGAGAATGACTTATATGTAGTTGTAATGAGTGGTTTAGTTGTATTTCATGTTGATTATTAGCATGTTTTAGATGCATCTGCTTTACTGTTATAAACAATAGCTAAATCTATTTTAGATTTGTAGTTGTAAGCTACAGGAAATTGGCTAACAGTAAAATAATTACTTTAGTTAGCATAAGTTTTGTTTTTATGTGTATTCTGCACCGTAAGATTCCTCGATTGGGCTGGAGAAGGATTACATTATGGTTATAGAGTCATAATAAAGAGAGTTGTATGTGGTGTGGCCCAACCTGGGTTCTAGGTACGTTACACTTCTAAAAATTATTATTTTCACACTATATCTATTACATGAGCCTTATTTAATAAAAATGACCTCAACACATATCAAGCTATCTATCTTCTTAAAAGAATTAAAATAAATCCCTAACACATAATCCCAAAACTTGTATCCCAAAACCAATTCTTATATCAAAACATGCACTTCAAACTATATGTGATATACATATTATAAAGAATATACCACTTTAAAAATATATAACACAATCCTAAACACAAACACTTAACATTGAAATGTCTCCATTCTACTAAAGTTTTGCATCCGAAATGCAAACTTACATTACAAATCTTCCCTAACTCTATATCCCAAAATTTCTATAATCATAAAACATACATCCTAAAACCAATTTTTGAATATGAAAACATAATCTTAAAACATGCTTTCCAAAATCAATTTTTAAATACCATAATAATGTTTCTAAAGCCAATTTTTTTAGCTTGAAATTTTAATAATGATAAGACATACCTCACAAAACCAATTTGTTGATTCAACACATTTTATCATCCTAAGACATGTCTTCCCAAATCAATTTTTATTTGATCTAACACATTGACATGTCTTCCCAAATCAATTTTTAATACCATAATAATAAAAGATATCCTTATTTTTTTAATATTAAAATTCTCATAATCACAAAACATACATCCTAAAACAAATATTTGGATCTCAAAAATATTATAATCCTAAAATATTCGTCCCAACGCTAATTTTTTAATATCTTGATCGTAAAACATGTCTCGAACGCCCGCTCCCCTTTTTCTTCAAATTTCATAATCTTAATTTTATAATCATAATATAATATTCCAAAACTAATTTTAATTTCATAATCTTAATTTCTATCATCATAATCTAATATTCCAAACTTATAGTTTATCTAATTTTATTTTTTTACAACTTTGAGTTTTTCTCAAGTTTGGCTAAAGGGGTTTGGCTAGCTTATGCCTACTACAACCAAACTACACCTCTTCATTTAATGCCTACCCACAATTTTGTCTTAAGTTACAATCTGTCAAATGCAACTAAGTCTTACTCAAGTAAGTTCATCCAATTGTAGGGACACATTCAACCAGGCCTTTAAAACTCTCCAACAATGCTTTAACACTTACTCAATATTTCAATACTTAGTCAACACAAAGCAAAGCAAAGAACAATAACATCAAACAATCATAAAGCATCCACAACACACATGTATAGGTTACACTCAAGATAGGTGTCTTAACTTTATTATATGAAGAATGTCTCAAAATACAACAAGAGAGTTGCAACTTCCTGCCTGCAACTCTATTATAGATGTAGTCTAAGGCAATACTTCTTTCTACCTGCTTCCCAACAGACTTGCACAATCCAATCCTTGAAGCAACCACAACCCTGCCTCTTATAGGTCATGTCTTTTTCTTCTTCTCACTTAATCGGTGCAATTCACCCTATTGTGCCTAACCCTAAACTTAGAAAATCACAGAGCTCCTTTACACTCTTTGTGAATGACCAATCACTTATGCCTTATCAATTTCGTGGCATCCTCCTTTTATATGAGGCTTGCCTTACACTTGCAAACCCCTTTACTCTAGGGTGGACCCAAGTGCCATGTTAACTTTACTTTCTTTGGTGCCTCCTTGTCCATTGACTATTCATGTACAACAAATGCACTTAGCAGTGCGCCTAAGTGCGCTCAACAAGTATGTCCAAGTGTGTCGACAATGCACTCAAGAATTTCTGGCAGTGCATTCAATTGTGCCCATGGGCGTCCAACTACATCCAATGGATGTGTGCTCGGTGGATGTGCACCCAATGATTGTGTCCCACAATTGTGCTTTGAGGATGCTTGTGCTTGAAAGGCACCTCTGCCATCCATCACAACCCCCAAGTGTGGACCACCCAACTCCTTGGGTCCACATGTATTCTAAGCACCCAAGCGAGTCAAACTTTCTTTACCAATCTTGTCTATCATGCATCATGCTTGCAAATCAGATGGGGTCATCTGCCATAGCCCCCACTTTGCTTTCCCTCGCTAAGTTTCCTTCCAAGCTTCTTTTGGTGTGTCCAACTAGCATGAGCTACCAAGGTCCATGGTGTTCCCAATCTAAGCAAGGGCACTCGACATGTCCATGGTGTGCCTTGCCATCGTGCAAGGATGCCTAAAATTGAGTTTTTTAACCATCAACCTTTCGTCATGTCCATTCGTGATGTTCATTGACCATCAAAATGATCATATAATGGAGGTGCCCAAAACCAAGACTAGAACCTTACAACATACTTTTTAAATATCAAAACATGTCTTCAAAGATGCTTTTTTTTTATTATCAATCTTAATATAATCCTAAAACAACCAATTTATAATTTTTAAATTTTTTTTAAAATTTAACATTATCCTATTTAACTTTCTAAATGAAATCTATCTCACAATTCTCGAAAATCAAATGATATTTATCTCACAATTCTCGTAAATAGGGATTATTAGTCCCTGTCGTAGGCATAGAGGGACTATAACGATCGATAATTCGTTGACTACAGATTAGTTTGTCCTTTGACAATAAATATTTGCATAATACCTATTGTTGGAGCTAGGGAATTAAAAGCATATATTTTTATATAATAAAAAGTACCATATATGTATTGATCTAATTGGATAAGAGATTGGAGGTCTTATTGTCGGCTTCGCTATTCCCAATGTTTTATATGGCAACATATCCAAAGTTTTTCTCGTATACAGTCTTTTTGAATCATATATTTTGATGTACATTGCTTGAAGGTGGATTAAGGTTAGTATTAGTTCGAATGTTTGTATTATCATTTTCTGGTAGCTGAATATATCCCTAAGTTTTGATATGTACTAAGAATATTGAAATGTTTTGATATCCAAGGTTTATAGTGATGGAGAATTCCAAAGTTTATAACGTCCTTGTCGGATGTTTTTTTCTTGAAATGTATTGACACTTTTTTTTAGATGCCTTAATAGGCCTAACAACTTAAATGTTTACATGACGCAACGTCATCCAATAGGCCTGACAACTTAAATGTTTGCATACTGTGAGGTCCTTAGACAGCCTGACAGCTTAAATGTTTTCATACCGCAAGGTCCTTAGACAGCTTGACAACCTTAAATGTTTGTGTAAATACGCTTCTCGGAGTACATTTTTCCTCGCAATTTTCCATACAGTTACAGTGAATTTGCACAGTGTTGTTGTCCACTGCCAGTTCAATAGCCATGTTATTTTTCATCCTTCTTCTACCTTTGCAATGTAATTTCATCATCGTTGAAGCTACATACATTGTTTACTCGTTCGATGACTGCTTCTTCGTTGGTTTGTCGGTTGTTGCTTGTTGTTGTTTCGTTCATGATTCAACCTGCGCTTCTGCATTTCATTGTTTCAGAGTAAGTTTCGATGCCATAGTTTCATTTTCTATTCCTTGTTTGTTGTTCAGTGTTTGCAGTTTGCAAGTAAGAATGTTTTCTTATTTGTAGTGGCACGGTCCTCGTATGTTTTTGGTTCCTTCTGTGCTTGGGCTGCAGTTTCGTAATCGTTGGAGATACATGTGTTGTTTTCTTGCTCGATGGTTCTTGTTGGTTCGTTGGTTCATGGGTTGTTGGTTCTGTTTGTTTGGCTTGGGTTTACGCTTTGGGGCCCTGGGGGTGCAGTTCGGCCTATTCATGCTTTCTCACTGGTTTGGTGCTTATTGTTTTCTTTTGTTTGATTCGGCCTTGCAGGGTTGGGGTCCAGCAGTGGTGGTTGGAGATTTTTTATTTTTTTTTTGATGGATTATTACTATTTTTGGGGGTGCTTTACTGTGTTCAACCCCTGCACCCACGAGTCGACATGCAGTTGTGTTATTTTCCCTGTCTGTCGAGGTCGATATATGTTCTTTTGTGAGATTTTGCTGGTGCTTCAGTGTTGGCATGAAAGAAAATAGTTGCATGCAAAATTGTTCGAGGATTACATGTGAAATTGCAGTATCCACTGTTTTTTTGTTAGAATAGAGCATATGCATGGTACATTTATAAACCATGTATGGTCAGATGTGTCGATATGACATTACATGTTCTTTCTCCTCTACACAGAATCGTGTGCGCACGATACAATTTGTGTTGTGCTTGAGATATGATATGTACAACAAAGATTCTGCAAGATTATATTTCGATGTCTGGAAGCATGTTTGGGAAGTTTTCCACGGAAAACCAAAAACTTGTATCATGGGCACAACATTCTGTGGAGAGAATAAAGAACATGTATTTCCATTGGTGAAATCATATCTGGATAATTTTCCACGGAAAACCAGAAATCGTTTAGCTACGACCATGCAATTGCGTGATATTTTGTGGCTTGTAATATATTTTGGGTAGGGAAAAAAAATTACACGTTTACAGCCATGGATGGAGTAGTGCAAAGGTTCATGCTTCTGCCTATCTTGTAGACTGTTCGTTGAGTCTGTTTTACTGTATCTACATATTTCTTGTTCTCCGATGCATACCAGCTTCCATTCATGTTCATTGTATTTTGCGCGTTCCCACATTCAAACAAACAGAATAGTTGGAGAAAATGAGGGAGTCTTCACTGCGTCGGTTGAAGAGGATATAGAAAGGTGCATGGTTGTACTGTTATTTCATATTGTGTTGTTTTGTGTTTCATTTATGGTCTATATATGTCTTCACCTAGTTTATTATATGTACATGTTGTGTGCCTTCCTACATGGTAACTTATCTTCATTACATGCCTTTCTGCATACGAACCTGCTTCATGTCCGTTGTGTTTTCACTGCATTGCTACACTTAAACAAACAGAATAGCTAGAGATTTATCAAAATTGGTACCAATTTTCATATTTAGTTTTGTCCTTTACTTTCGCATGTGCATGTATCTCGAGTAAGTTACACAAATATTGCATTGTTCCATGTTATAGCTACAATTGTTCGATACGTATTCAAATTTGTTTTCGTCAATGGAACAACAATTGCATAAAGGGCAGATTCCACTTATGTTGTTCAAAAATATAACAAAGAAAAGGGATGTTAGAGAAAGGATCTTTCGGACAACCCAGGCAACATTTGTAACAAAGTTGCGAGCAGATATACTCGAGGATATGAAGAAACTAGCTAGCTCTACAACTGTTGTGCGTATACATCCACAAAATCATCCTCGCTTTGCTTATAGAGATAACGTTCCACAAATTTCTGCGCCCTGTTTGATTTTTTTATTTTTTTTAAGGGGAGGGGGGGTGTAGTTGTGTATTATATTGTTCAATGTATTAATTCCTATGCTCGCATTCCCAGGTTGAAGGTGTTTTAGTTGCAACCAATGTGTACTTGACCCCCTTTGAGTCTGTATATGCAAAATGCAACTCTCTTGCTTCTTCCTCCGCTTTGATAAGTGATGATATGACTGATTGTCTGCGATGCAATGAAAAATGTCCATATATATATGGACATTGCGTCAATGTTGTCATCTGAACCATGGGCAACACAACCGTGCATTGTACAGTTAGGCACCCTCTGTTACAAAATGTGCTTCCTAAGTTGGCAGAGTTGTCGTTTGAAACGTATCTACAGAAAAAGGCAAGCAATGTCTACATGTTGCGGGAGCTTCGGATACACAGCAAATTCACCTTAAATGAGGACAATGAAATTTTTCATATATATATATATATATATATCAAACTTTGGCAGGAAACGAAAATACCTCATGTGTCTCTGTAATATTTCTTCAACATCTAGATGAATATTCATCGGACTTGGCTAGTTGGAATTGCACGTGCATAAGATTGTTTGGTCCAAAAAATGGGAAGCATGGCAGCAAACACCATATATCCCATGGCCCCAGTTATTTTCTACTAGGAACATATACCAGATGCAAGAGAAAACGAATGTGGCGACGTCTTTTCTTTGTATATCAAATTGTTTGGTGCAAAGGTCGATGGGTCTTGCTCTATGGAACCTTCTGGGAACTTGCTTGAGGTCTGTTTGAAGTTTGGTTGGTTCTTGGTTATGTGCTTCGTCTGTCAATTTGTATACCGTGGAACTCCAACTGTTGTTTGGAGGACACAGAACAATATAATTGAATTTTTTAGCCAGCTGGCCCGCAAATCCGCCTAATAATTTCTATGGTGTTGTGACGCAAATGTTGTATGTGCCTTGTTTTAGCAGATCTCCTTGATCAATGAACATGGTAAAATTATTGTCCTGGAATAATTTGAAATCAACGAATATATATTGTGTGAAGTGCAATTGTGCTATCATATCAACAAGAGGCCCTTAAAATTCAAATTGGTCATTGTTTTGGCATTTTTGCTTAATCGATGAACTCGGTAAAATTAATGTCCTGGAATAATTTGAAATCTACGAATATATACTGTGCGGAGAGAAAACATGTTATCATGTGAACAAGAGGCCCTTAAAATTCAAATTGGTCCTTGTTATGCTTGCGGTGATAGAATTTTAAAAAACCTTTGTTTTGTTTCCTTCATTTTTAAAAAAATAAGCGATTTAACATCGTTTAATAATTTAATGTAATTCAATTGTACAATATCAATATTTAATATTAATAATTTAGTATTTCAAAACAATGTTTTAAGATAAAGTTAGATAGGATGCCCATCCGTAAACAATTGCAATCTTGAACCCGACAGACCTGGAGTCATGTCCATTTGTATGTCGCGGAACTCTGAGTGTTGTTTGGAGGACACTAGACAATAGAAGTGCAATGTTGAGCCAACCAGCCCGCAAGTCCGCCTATCAATTTGTATATTGCGAAAGTCTGGGTATTATTTGTAGGACACAGAACAATAGAGGCTCGATTTTAAGCCTGTCAGGCCGAGACCCCGCGATCCAAAAAGTGCCTAAGTATGGAATGAGGGATCCACATATGCTCTATAAAATCTCATGTCCATACTTTATAAAAGTACATGTTTACTATGTATTGCTTGTTTGTCGGAAAACTTTTATATCACTCGCCCGACCAAATTGTACAAACTTTCTTGTCTAATTAAATTTTGCAATATCAATATTTAATATTAATAATTTAGTATAGAAAATAATGTTTTTTAGATCATGTTAGATAGTTGATAGGGATTACCATCCAAAAATAATGGCAAACTTAAACCCRCCAGCCCTCGAGTCCATCTGTCAATTTGTATATCGCAGAAATCYGAGTGCCATTTGGAGGACACGGAACAATGGAAGTGCAATGTTGAGCCAGCCAGCCCGCAGGTCCTCTTGTCAATTTGTATATCGCGAAATTGTGGGTGCTATTTGTAGAGCGTGGAACAATAGAGGCCCAATTTTCAGCCCGCCAGCCCGAGAACCCGCGATCCAAAAAGTGGCTAAGTATGGAATGGCGGATCCGTACATGCTCTAGAAAAATTTCATGTCCATAGTTTATAAGAGTACATACTTAATATGTATTACTCGTTTTTTGGAAAACTTGTAAGTGCGGAAGTTGGCGGATTCATGACTCTAGATTTCACTTACTATTATATCACCAGCCCGATCGACCACTTCCCTGTTTGATATTGTAAAAAACGAATATAAACTGGTCCAAGTCCAATTGTGCTATGACATCAACACGAGACCCTTAAAATTCAAATAGCTAACAAGTCTACTTGTGAACTTGTATATTGTGGAAATGGGGCTGCTATTTGTAGGGCAGGGAACAACAGAGGCCCAATTTTGAACCCGCCAGCTTGAGAACCCGCCATCCAAATAGTGCCTTAAGTATGGAATGAGGGATCTGTACATCTCTATAAAATCGCATGTCCATAGTTTTTAGAAGTACATCTTTAGTATGTATTACCTGTTTCCTGCGAATGGTGTTTAGAAGACACGAAACAATAGAACTGCAATGTTGAGCGACCCATTCCGTAGGTTCGGCTGTCAATTTGTATATCGCGGGACTCTGGGTGCTATTTATAGGATACGGAGCAATAGAGGCCTAGATTTGAGCCCGCCAGGCCGAGAACCCGCAATCAAAAAAGTGGCCAAGTATGAAATGCGGGATCCGTACAAGCTCTATAAAAACCTCATGTCCATACCTTGTAAGAGTTCATACTTAGTATGTATTACTCGTTTTTGGGAAAACTTCTACCTGCGCAAGTTGGCAGATTCACAACTCCAGGTTTCAATTACTTTCAGGTCACCATCCCGACCGACGACTTCTCCATTTGATATTGTAATAAACGAATATAAACTGGCTCAAGTCTAATTGTGTTATTACATCAATAGGAGGCCCTTAGAGTTGAAATAGTCCGCAAATCCGCTTTTCAATTTGTATATCGCGGAACTCTGGGTGCTATTTGTAGGGCATGGAACAACAAAGGCCCAATTTTGAGCCCGCCAGCTCGAGAACCTAAGATCCAAAAAGTGACCAAGTATGGAATGAGGGTTGTGTGCATGGTCTATAAAATCCCATGCCCATACTTTATAAAAGTACAAATTTGGTATGTATAACTCGTCTCTTGCGAAATTTTATAGGTGCGAAACTTGACAGATACACCTGTTCAGATTTCCACACATTTTTATATCAGTAGCCCGACCAACCTCTTGCCCATTTCATATTATACAAAAATTTTGGAACGCAAGTTTCCGAATATGCGAGTTTTTCTTTCAAATAAGATGTTTCACATCCTTTTATAATTTTATGTAATTAAATTGTACAATATCAATATTTAATACTAGTGCTTTAGTTTTAAAAATAATGTTTTTTTGGTACATAGTTCATAGGGATCGCCATCCGTAAACAATCGCAAGGTTGGGCCCGCCAGCCCTGGAGTCCATCAGTGAATTTGTATATGGCGGAATTCTGAGTGTTGTTTGAAGGACACGGAATAAAAGAAATGCAATGTTGACCGAGCCAACCCGCAAGTTCGCTTGTCAATTTGTATATCACAGAACTCTTGGGTGCTATTTGTAGCTAACAGAACAATAGAGGCTCGGTTTTGAGCCTACCAGCCCGAGTACCGGGGATCCAAAGATTGGCTTAAGTATGGAATGCGGGAACAATACATTCTCTATAAAATCTGTTGTCCGTACTTTCTAAAAGTAGATTTTATGAATTGTTTGTTTTTTTCGGAAAAATTCTTGGTAAGGAAGTTGGCGGATTCACGTATTCATATTTGACTTACTTTTATATCACCAGCCCGACCGAACCACCGCTTCCCCGTTTCATATTGTACAAACGTCCTTGTCTAATTAAATTGTACAATATCCATATTTAATATTAATAATTTAGTATTCAAAGTAATATCTTTAGATAATGTCCAATAGTTAATAGCGATTACCATCCGTAAACAATCGCAGTCTCAAAGCCTCCAACCTTGGATTTTGTCTGTCATTTGTATATCGTGGAACTCTGAATACTATTTGTATGGAACAAAACAAAAGGAGTGCAATTTTGAGCGAGCCACCCCACAGGTCTGCTCGCCAATTTGTATATCGCAGAATTCTGAATGTTATTTGTAGGCCACGGAACAATGGATGCCCAATTTAGAGCCCGTCGTCCGAGAACCCGCGATCCAAAAAGTGGCTAAGTATGGAATGCGGGTTCCGTACACGCTCTATAACATCTCATGTTCATACTTTATAGTACATATTTAGTGTGTATTACTCGTTTTTCCGAAAATTTATAGTTTCTCTTTTCTCTCTGCTTTTCCTTTTTGAAACGCGGGTTGTTGCATAGATGGGTTTAACATTGTGTTTCCATTGCTCCACCACCTGAAACTAGCACCCAAACTTTCGCGATTTACAAATTTGCAAACAAACCCCCCTTCATCTCGTATGCTTTCGCTTTCTGTTTACTTGGTCCTTTTTTGCAACGTCTCATCCTTTTATATACAGAACCCGAGGTTCAACAATATACAAATTTCCCTCTCGCCATTGTGCTTTCGTTGTTCACCTACGCAGAAATAATAGCCAAAATTCCGCGACATACAAATTGACGGTCGATATCTGTAATGATCCCAAGCCAATTTTTTTGCTTGGAATCACTAACTAACCAATGATTTGGTTATTAAGTGTGTGTATGCAGGTTGGCCATCAACATTTTGGCCTTAGGGTTTATTCAATTATTCAGCCACAGATTATACAAGCATAATTGCCATCATATGAAGAACATCAACAATACACAAGATAGGAACCACAAGCAATAAATGAACTTTATTATAAGAAAGCAAGCACCTGATACAAATAGCGAAGCAGATCCGGACTAGACTCGGATGACTTCAAGACAATAATAGAGCTACATACAAAATGTTCTTGGAGATACAAAGAAAGCCTCCCATAGGTTGTAATAGAAGATGAACGCTCAACTGCAAAACTAGGGTTTAAGCCCAACCCTGAAGCAACTGATACGGCCCTATTGGTGCTGGTACGACCTGTTGAAGATGATGGATACCAAGGGTTCAACCCTCCTGAAGATGAAGTCCCAAAATTCTACCAAACTCCTCCCAATGATAGATCAAGGCAATGGAAGCCCCCTCCTAAAGTATGGAGCCAAAACACTGAAGCCTCGTCCTCAAACTGCAGAAAACCTAAACTGGTACAGCCTTCCTAAAACCCTAAATATGACCAATAGTACGACCTAGCTGAATATGCGATCAAAATCTCTTGAAACTCTCTAGGATGATAGATCGAGTCACCACAAGCCCCCGAGAGAAGTCTCAAGCTCAGATCTAGCCCATCGCCTTCTAGATCTGAGAAACATTGAATCACCAAATCGTCCTCCTCCTCCTGAAATCGTCTCAACCTACAAATAGATGATATGGACGTGGTAACTCCTCCAAGAAACCCTCAAACCGATGAGCAAGGCTTTGCAAGCAAAAACCTAATGTTGAAAACCATCAAAGCTTTCTCCTTATGCTGGATTGAACTCTTCCTCAACCAATGGTGCGCCCCTGCAAGAAAACCCTAGCTGGTACGACCCTGCTAATCCAATTGGTACGGCCCTGCTAGTCCTCTTGAATAGTTGATAGATGTAGAATGGTGTGGGTGGAGTATTTCATCCCCGAGACTAGGCTTGGAACAAGGTGAGTGGAATCTTTCACCAGTGAGTTGTTCACTAGGGTTTGTAATATCAAAACCCTCAAAATTGTATGCTCAAGAGAATCAACAAGCAAATATCCAAAATCCAGAATGAATGAGAGGTGCACCCTAGCCTTCTCTTTATACTTTTCTTCTATTTCCTTGTTGAGTTAAGTTAACCCCTAAGGTTAACTCCTAACTCAACCTCCAACGCTTCTATTCCTTCATTGAGTTATCGTTTTAATCCCTTTTACCTTTTTATTAAGTCAACTTAAGAATATGACCTTAGTTTGGTTGACTTTTCCCCTCAGTGTGAGACTATGGCCTAGTGGGGATGCCTAGGCCACTAAGTCTTCTCAAACCTCTTCATTAAGAGGTGGGGGACATTACAGTCTCCCCTGCTAGAAATTGCTTGCCCTCAAGCAATTCCAAACCTATTTCCCATACCACTTGTTCATTCTCCCACATGGCATCCTCAATGGGTAGATCCTTCCATCTGATCAAGTACTCTTTGATGCTTCTCTTCCTGAGCCTCTTCTTCCGAACCTCTAGTATCTCTTCTGGAATCAAAACAAGTTGCCCCTCTTCGTCTATGGGAGGTAGTATTTCAATGGGTGTGGTGTGTTGGCCGATGGCCCTCTTTAGGCAGGACACATGGAAGACATTGTGTATCCTACTGCCCTATGGGAGCTCCAACTCATAATCTACTGCCCCTATATTCCTGCTAACCCTATAGGGCCCAAAGAAACGTGGTTGTAGCTTCTCTGCTCCACTTATTTTTATAGAAGCCCGCCTATATGGTTGGAGCCTTAGATAGACTAAGTCACCAACCTCAAAAGTATGCTCAACTCTGTGCTTGTCTGCTTGGACCTTCTGTTGGTTATGTGCTCTCTGTAGATGATCCTTCAACTCTCTAAGGACGTCTTGGCTCTGATGAACCCAATCCTGTACCATTGGTGCCCTGCTATCACCAAAATAAATCTCTACAAAAGATAGTGGGTCGTAGTTGTATAAGGTCCTTAATGGTGTCATGCCTATGGATACGTGTTGAGTGGTGTTGTAGCAGTACTCTCCCAAGTGCAACCATTTGACCCATGCCTTCTGTTGCCCTGCTATATAATTCCTGAGGTAGCCTTCTACCCACTTGTTGACTATCTCAGTTTGCCCATCTGTCTGAGGATGATAGCTGGTACTACGGGTCAAGGCCGTACCAACCAATCTGAACAACTCCTGCCAAAACGTACTCATGAACCTGCTATCCCTGTCACTGACAATGGTCTTGGGTAGGCTGTGCAACCTGAAAATCTCCCTGAAAAATAGTTTGGCCACCTGTGCTACACTAAAGTTTGTGGCTATGGAGAAGAAGTGTGCAAACTTCGTTAGCTTGTCCACCACTACAAAAATGTAGTCCTTCCCCTGCGTCCTTGGCAACCCGGTGATAAAATCCATGGATATGATTTCCCACTTGTGCTCTAGAATGGGTAAGGGTTGCAGTAGTCCTACTGGGTGAGTGTGCTCATCCTTGTTCTCCTGGCATGTAGTACACTCCTTGACATGCTTTATTACATCCTCCTTGAGGCCCTTCCATGAGAACCTCTCTCTCACTTTCTTGTACATCTTACTAATCCCTTTGTCCCCTGTCATTGGTGAGTCATGACATGCCTGCAACACTTTGGCCTTGAAAGCCGATCCAGGAACCAAAGAGATTCGGCCCTTGTAATAGATTAGGTCTTTTATAATCCTGAAGTTATCAACCTGTACCTGTCCATCCAATAGCTAACAAGTGAAATGATCCTTTGCATACTCCATCACCAAGTGGTCTTTCCAGTCAACCGATACACCTGTCATGGAAAATATGGATGGCCTCCTAGATAATGCATCAGCCACCATGTTGTTCTTCCCTTTGACAAATTCAATGTCAAAGTCATAGGCCTATATTCTGCTTACCCATTTTTGTTGCCTCTCATTTAAGTCCTTCTGTTCCAATAGGTATTTGAGACTATTATGATCTGATTTGACCACAAACCGTGCACCTACCAGATATTGCCGGAATTTGGCTAGTGCGTGCATGATAGCCAGCATTTCTTTGTCATAAATGTTGTAGAGTAGCTCAGGACCCCTTAGTTTTTGGCTCTGATAGGAAAGAGGGTGCCTATTCTACATTAGAACGACCCCTATACCTTCTCTAGAGGCATCACACTCTAAGGTGAAAGGCAGGCCAAAATCTAGAAGGGCTAGGATTGGGCACCTGCTCATCACCTTTTTCATCTTATCCTTCGTAATTTGAGCTTCTTCACTCCATTTGAAGGCTCCCTTCTTAGACAAAACGGTCAAGGGTGCACACAGCTGAGAAAACCATTTGACAAATTTCCTGTAGTACGTGCACATGCCTAGAGACCTCCTTAACTCTGTGAGTGTCTTAGGAGTAGGCCACTCCATAATGGATTGTATTTTCTCCTGATGTACCTGTACCCCTTTTGCTCCAATGATGTGTCCCAAGTAAAGTACCTCTGTCATTCCAAACTCACATTTGGACTCCTTAGTGTATAGTGATTGTTCCTCCATGATAGACATAATTTGGTCCACATGCCGAAGGTGTTCCTCCCACGTCTTGCTGTAAATGAGCAAGTCATCAAAAAAGACTAATAAGTGCTTCCTCGGTTGTTTGTTGAACACATGGTTCATGCAATATTGGAATGTGGCTGGGGCATTGGTTAACCCGAAGGGCATCACCACGAACTCATAATGGTCATAGTGACACTTGAAAGCTATTTTTGAGATGTCCTCCTCCCTCATCTTGATTTGATGGTAGCCAGAACGAAGGTCAATCTTTGTGAAATAGACAACTCCATCTAGTTCGTCTAGCAACTCATCAATCCTTGGTATAGGGTACCTGTTTTTTATTATCTTTTTATTCAAGGCACGGAAGTCAATGCACATCTGCATAGTCCCATCTTTCTTCTTAACCAACACTATTGAAGAAGCAAAAGGGCTAGAGCTCGACCTGATGTGCCCCATGTCCAAAAGTTCTTTGATGCCTTTCTCTATCTCGTCTTTATACTTCTTCGGATGTCTGTATGGTGTGGTGATGATCGGTTTAGCTCCTACCTCTAGCTCAATGATATGTTCAAACCCCCTGTCTAGTGGCACCCCTGGAGGAATCGGTCCAAACACTCTATGGTGCTTGTCAAGGATCTCTTAGATCTCTAAGGTGTAGTGAACCTTACCCTGATCATCCACACGTGCTGAAATCCTGCATTTTGTTGCATACACTATCTCATCTCTTCTGAAGATGGCCTCCATCCTCTTGGTCATGACTACCTTTGTAGCATTACTTGTCATGCCTCGAAGCACTACCTTTCATCCACCCTCCTCTGTAAATGACATCTCCATGGTCTTGTTGTTGGTGGTGATAGGCCCCAACGTACAAAGCCACTAAACTCTAAGGATTATGTTAGTATCTTCAAGGTCCATGACATAGACGTCTTGTACCAGCTCATGCCTACCCAATGTAAGCTTCATACCAAGAATGTACCTATCACAAGGCATAGTGCTTCCATCTGCTACCTCCACCTTGAATCCTTCAAACTCAACTGTGGGTATATGCATCCTCTTCAGTAATGTTGAGTCAATGAAGTTGTGGGAGGCTCCTCAATCAATCAAAACTAATACCTTATGCCCCTATAAGACTCCCCTCATATGAAAGGTGTTATATTTGGGCACTCCACTGATAGATGCCAAGGTGGCTTTCTCCTCAGTCATACTGTCCTATCCTATGATTTCCTCCTCTGCTATCTTAGTGGTTTCAGCCTCAATTTTCTATATCTAGTCGATCTCTTCCTCTTCCTCATTGTCTGAAGTGACTTCTATGTAGTGCACTTGACCACGGCCCATGCATTTGTGTGTTGGGTTCCATGGTTCTTTGCAAGTGAAACAAAGTTGCTTCCTTCTTAGTTCCCTCCAGGTGTTCTCATCTACTTTGCCACGGCCCCTGTCAAACCCCCTTGGGTCACGTCCTCCTTGGTTCATTAGAGGTCTATGATCTCTTCCCCCGGTGTTAAGAGGTGGTCTAGGTACAAATTTTGGTTTGGCAGCTGGCCCTAGGTCCCTCGTCCTCCAAATAGAATCCTGTAGATTGGTAGGCTTAAAATCCTTTAACCAATACTTCAAGGGTTCCATCAACCCTTCAGTGAAGAGAATCATAAGCCTAGTGGGTGAATTATACTGCACCATGACTGCTAGCCTCTGGAACTCTATAATGTATACCTTTGTTGCTCCTATTTGCCTAAGTTGTGTGAGCTCCCGGAAGTGTAGGTTAGGGTCCCCTTGATCAAATCTGTCAATGAGTCTCTGAGTGAATTCTGTGTAAGTCACTATCTGGTTGTGGCCTGTGGTGGTGAGTCCATGAAACCACCATTCATGAGCTTTTCCATCCAAATACATAGTGGCAAATTTGATAGCTTCCATCTCCCTCATGGGGTTAAGCTACATATAAGTATCTAGCTTTTGTACCCATGCCTACGCTTCCATCATGGTCGTACCATCAAAGTATGGAATTTCCATCTTCTCTGCTCTTCGTTCAAACTCATAACTACTCTTGTGGTCTGACCTGGGCTTGTTTCTAAACTTGAGTTGGAAGTATTGATCTAGGGACATCTGCCTCTGAATCATCATATCCAACCCATGGTACTCTCTAGTACATTGTGCCATTTGCTCAACAAAATCATCCACCTGCTCCTGCTACACCTGTTCATCTATGAATGTAGGAAAGTATGATATAGGGTTAGCCCTGCTACCCATCTGTCCATGTGACGTACCCCCTCCATGGCTTCCCTCAGATCTGGGAGCCATTTCTAGATTATACCTGATCTCACCATGGGATCTGTTATCGCTCAATTTGTAGTTTAGGTCAAGTAGCTTAAAGGTAAGAGTCAAACT